>JAVQJG010217413.1:0-24926 GCA_036024015.1 Craterocephalus amniculus
CCGGGCCGCTCTGCTGCATGTGTGGTGGTGCAGCAAAGACATCCTGGTGTTGGAACAGTAGACGTCTTTCAGCCCAGCAGCGGGTGTTTTGTCATGAACAGAATCTGACCTGATCTGCATCTACACATTTTTCTCGTTTCCATTAAGGGTTTCGGCACGGGTCGGTACGGGTCGGTATGGGTCGGTACGGTCCTGAATGGCCCAGCACATTCAGAAAAGCGTCTCAACTGAAAGTCGGGCCGCCATCGGTGTACGAGGTTTGTAGCGTAGCGTCATACTTGGGCGACACCAACACGTGAAGCCAAAACAACATGAAATTTGTCTCTATTAACGTTTTAATTCCTCACCGCCGCATCAAGCTCATTTTACACAACCTCACCACCAACTGTGGGAAGAAGAAATCCAGAGCCGACCAGACCCTGCATTTCTTACTGTTTACTCTCTTACCTGGACTGACTGGTCCGACACTCCGAATCCTGTACCCGACCGTACCGACCCGTACCCGCTCAGTGAAAACGGGGCTTAACTGAGTCTTAACCGGTTGGAAAAAACTGCAGCAGAACGGATGAAGCTAAACGTGGCGGCCGGTGAGACCTGATGACCCGCTGCCATATCTGGATTGATGATGTTATAGTTTCTATAAGGCTGTTACATCTGGATATCTCAGGTATTTTGTTTTACAAATTAGTTGAAGTAAACTCTGATCCATGTGACAGAAGCTTCTGGAACAACCGACTCGCTCCACATTTCCATGATTATAGTTAAAGTAATATGACTTTTTTATCGCAGAACACATTTCTTTCATCTTAGACACGTTCACACTTAAAACCACACAACGGCTTCCTGCTCTGTGCTATTTCTGGCCAGACCTGATCTGGCCTGGCCCAGAACACAGCTTCCATCCCTGCTCCTGAGGAAACCGCTTCATCTCGTTCTGGTAACCCGGCTGCGTGACCCAGTTAGACCGGGGATGGAGCCTGCCTGTAGCCATGACTGGTGTCTGAGCTGCAACTTGGAGGTTTTCTGAGTGCAAGTGAGGCAGTTTATGGGTTTTTGTTTCTGCTGCGGTCATGACTTCAGAAGAGGCAGCACAGTCCCTCCGTCAGCAACATCCGCTGGAGTTTCAATCAGAAAGTATTGCTGTTTGCGAGGTCCAGAGCTTTGTGAGGTCTCTAGACTCCACGCTGCAGCTTCTCTCGGACTGATGCGTCTTCTCTCCTCTTATTCCAGGTGCCACTCTAAACATGCGGCCAGCTCCGCTGCCCCTGGAGGAGATGGAGTGGAGGCAAACCCCGCCGCCCCTCACCACCACTCCGGGAACCTTCCGGCTGCGCCGAGGAAGCCGCTTCACCTGGAGGAAGGAGTGCTTGGCTGTGATGGAGAGGTGAGGATGATGGGAGCTGGGTTCATACCTGAGCTTTTATTTCCTCAAGGAGCTCGGACAACCTCTGCAATAAGGAAATAAAGCCCGACTCCTGTCATATACTCTGAGAAGTGGCTCGATCGTACAGCTACACGACATGACGCTTCTGTTGTGACATGAATTTAATGAAAGTGTTGATTTATTTATAGCTACTTCAATGACAACCAGTATCCAGATGAGGCCAAAAGGGAGGAGATAGCCAACGCCTGCAACGCTGTTATTCAGAAACCAGGTAAGGTCCACAAAAAATGCCCAATATTACATAAAAGCTCACACATTAACTTACCGGGTCCACCTGTTAGCACCATGTAGGACCTCCTTTTTCCTTCAGAAGTGTCCGAAGTCTTGGTGTCATAGATCCAGCAAGGTGTTGGAAACATCCTGAGGTTTTGCTCCATATTACCATGATATCATTATACATGCTTCACATCCATGATGTGAATATCGGTTCCACCGCATCCCAAAGCTGTCCTACTGGGCTGAGTCCTGGTGGAACCGATGGATCTCATGAAATGAACATGGGTTTAGATTAAGAGCCGATCCATGAGTTGGGCCCGGTATTTGTTTTTTCCTGGTATTAGCTTAGGAGTGGTGATTATTACAGATATCATGGCAGTCTAAATTTAAAAAATAAAGCACTTAATTCAGTGGCTACCTTTCTGATTTAGCTGTCCCAATATAACACGTTAAAATCCAACAACATGCATCTGTAATGTTGATGTGGATCTCTTCCAGAGACTCCCATGAACAATCTCTGGGATGATTAGATGCATATTTAACCCACTGAAGTTAAATTTCAACTTTTAACCCTTATAGCTCTCTAAGCTTTCTAAAGGGGTAGCAAATGACTTTTAATGTTAAAAAGGGCCCCACATTTAATCTTAGTGATTAAAAAAAAACACAGACTTTAATGTTATTTCCTTCAAAGTCTCAAAAATGCAAAACTATTTAAACCACATCCAATGAAGTAAAACATTTTTTTCTAATTATTTAGGTCAGTCTTTTGCAAGGGAATTTAGTACCTTCCCTGTAATGCACTGCCATTCCAGCTAAAATTGGAGTTTTTCCCACATTGTTTTGCATTTTATCTTGAAACAACTTCTCAGTGAGCTTTTTTAATTGTGGTCGCTGTAATCTAATGTTCTGCATCCCTAATAATGGCCTACAACCTGCTGGCTGTTTTTGTTTAAAAGACTAATTTAAAAGACACAGGATTTGTGTACAGAAACGATAAATCTACTCTGCGTGTGCATGTCTTTGTGCACGTGTGCGCACGCTCTTGTATATAAATGCGTCTTTCGTGCCCATGCATATGGCATGCTTGTAACATCTTTCCTTCTGCTGTAACACAAAAAAATAAAGATTTACCCAAAAACATTTTCATACTGTTTTTTAACACTCCAGCCCTCTAATAATACTGCACAAAAATAATAACTTTGCATTAATCATGTTTATTTTAACCCAATTTTCAATTTTTGGAAGTTGTACAGAGAAATCAGGAGTTGGATCCATAAACATGTGATTTATACACAACCCTGTGTAGCTGACAGGATGCTTGTGTAGTGTTGGAACCCATGTGACATTTCCATCCAATTACAGCTCCATTCAAAGTGTGACTATGATAATTAGCGTTTTTGATGAAATGCGAATCGTGTTCAGGTGATGACTTTGTGGCTATAATGCTGCTCTGATTGCAGAAATGTGTATGATGTTGAAAATGTGTAGTATCCCCGTTGCTCATCATGTTCCTTCATTCAGAGCAGATTTCTGGTAAAAATGATGTGTATACATAAAATCTACAAGGCCTTAATTGTGTTTTTCATTCCTTTTCCAGGGAAGAAGCTGTCTGACCTGGAGCGGGTCACCTCCCTAAAAGTTTACAACTGGTTTGCCAATCGGCGTAAAGAAATCAAGAGACGGGCCAACATTGGTAATGTAGCTTTTAAGAAGGGCCTTCTGGTGTCCACTGCACATTTAGTGACAATTATTTCCTCCTGATGGGACTTGTTTCATGTCAAATAGCGGCTTATGTTGCTTGGGTGTAACAATCCATCGGTCTGCATTGTTTAATTCAGTGATGAATGAGCCAATAGTAATGATCCAAACGCCCTTAAAGAAGAAAGTCTGGTTTGTTTTTGTGGTTGGATGTGATTGTGTCTTAACAGCTTCTGATCTCTGACTCCTGAATCAGATCCAGTTGCAGTCATATTTTAATATCAGCGAACATGGAATTATTGGTGTTTTTCATTGTGATCCATGTTGTGATTTACACCCCTACTCATTGCCTCATTATCATTTCCACTGTTCCACCCGTATAATCAGATATATGGCTGAGAGTGACTTCATATCTGTTGTCATCTCTGGAAAAGGTCTCTATAACTCCAGTGAAATTCACTACCTGTTTTTTTATGTTTCCGACTTTCAGTTAGATGTGCGTCAGATATTTTAATCAGAAATCTAATAGTCCGTTCTCTTCCTCCAAGAAGCCACAATCCTGGAGAGTCATGGCATAGACGTCCAGAGTCCCGGGGGACACTCCAACAGTGACGACATCGACGGGAACGACTTCTCAGAGCAGGTAGAGAAGAGCTAGATTTGCTTTTCAGACCGACCTGCTTTAGCCGGGTAATGTGCGGGGTGTTTTCTGAGACGTTTTATGCTTCGGCTCCATGATCTAATTTAATGCCACACTTATTCAGATTTCAGTCTCCGGCAGCATGTCCTTGTTTTATGCAGCAGTCTTTTTGTCCAGCCTTTGAAGATGATTCAGTAGAGCAGTTTTTATCTCATTAAATATAGAAACAGACTTTTCTCTGCGGCACTCTTTATGAGTTAGAAAGTGCACACTTTTTCTCGTAACCAGTAGGAACACATCTGGAGCAGAATGTGTGGAAAAGACCATTGTACCTTTAGTAACCCTGTTTAACGTTTGCAGGCCTGTGACCTCCCATATTTTGACAAGAGACCTCTCAGCCGACCGTTTGGCCTTTACCGCCTGGAGCCCACTTCCCCAACACAGGTATCCCCCCTACACACACACACGCACACACACACACACACACACACACACACACACCCAAACATGCTTTCAAAGAAAAAGAAGGGCTAAATGAGTGTCTGTTTCCAGTATTGGCAGCAGGATGTCAGACTGAACCAGTGTCACGCTGAAATCCACTGGGAAATTACGGGGATAATTCTGCAGGTTTTATCAGCTGATGACATTCCCTTCGCTCCCGACACCAGATCAGATCGTCCTGTCGTTACTTTTTCTCTTCCCATTATAACCGTTTGTACGTTTAAAAATAAACCTGCTAACATGTATGTATTGAGAGCGGTGAAATGCTTGTGTTAAATGGCTGCAGCAGATTTTTTTCAGCTTATCATCAATCTCACCCAGGACTTTATTTAATTAAACAGGAACAAATGCATAAAACACTGCTTCACATAATCATACAAAGTAAGTGCATACAGGCTTCATCTAAGGATAATGTGCAAACTCTGGTTAAAAATAAACAATTAAAAATACCACTTAAACAACAGTGAATCAATCTTACCATATTTAACAGAATAGTTGTGTCAATAATTATGTTGTTGTAATACTTATTTAAGCTGTTAAAGCTGCAGTCTACAACTCTGAGATGAGAGTGAACTTAGCCTGAAACTTTGAACAGACACAAGTCTCACATCACTCCCCTGCGCTCAAGTCCTGCCTCCAACTCCGTCCCCCCACCTCCTCACCGTGGCGCATGCGCGCAGACCGTGACCTCGGCGTGAAATGAACAGTATACACAAAACAACACAACACAACATGGCCAACTCGGTATCTGTTCTATTAATCCTTTCAGATCGTAGCTCCCGTCATTCATTATGAGGCAAAATGACTAGTGGCGATGTGGATGTCTGCTACATAAATAAATTGAAGTTGTTTGTTAACAAGGACTATTGTAAATGTCAAAATCATTCATTCAGTCTGTATTTAGGCCAGTGTTGTTCCAAAGTTTGTCACTAGATGAGTTCAGCAACAGCTGACGGATCAACAACAACTTGCTGAGTCAGTGTTGGTAAATAAGAAGCTGAACAAGACGCTGACAGAAATCAGGCCCGTGCTGCGTTTAATCGGCTTCTCTGATGGAGAGCTGAAGGCAGCAGACTGGAGCTACGTTAGCTATGTTAGCTACGTAGCTAGCTTAATGACAGGCATCACTCTTCTCTCCTGGAAGTTGTGGCACGGGTGGAAGAAGCTACTTACCGAAGTCAGATGGAGGCTCTGCTGCGGACATAGATCCTATAGTTTGCATCCTGACCTGCAGCACCAATCCTCCTCCCAGATCATCACTGGGATCGGATGAGGGGATTTCCCTGACAGCGGCATCATCCGGACATAACTCCTGGATGAAATGATTAAACATCATCCGGACATAACTCCTGGATGAAATGATGAAACATCATCCGCACATAACTCCTGGATGAAATGATTAAACATCATCCGCACATAACTCCTGGATGAAATAATGAAATCCGCCGGGCGCCCGGCGCCTCTGGAGGATCCGATGGACCCAAACACGCCGCCATCTTCGGTTTTCCGACCCCAAAAGCAGGTAGAAGAATGAAACTCCCACCAAGTCCTTAGAATAACCAGGCTGCCATGTTCGTTGTTTATGAACGCCAAAACATGGAAACCTTTCCTCTCCTCTAGTCAAACTTGATGTACAATAAGTGTTTCCTATACTCGCAAACGATACGCTCCGTTTTCGCGAATAATTCGCTCCAATCAAGCGAGTAAACATCCAGTATCTGCGCGTTGAAACAAGCCGCGGACGCGGATGGATGCGCCCGGTGTCCATGCAGGGAAACGCCGCTCACGGAGCTGTCTGACGGAGCTAGCTGCTAGCTACTAGCAGAGGAAGGGGCGGTTCTCAGCGCGTGCCAGCAGTGATTGACAGATGTCAGACTCTCCATCAAACACTCATGTGGTTCTGATTGGTTGTTCTTACCGGGCGCGGTGGATTCCTGCAAATCGCTGTAGAGGCGGGAGGAGGGACTACTGGAGCCTGTTTTTAGTCACAGATCACTAATCTCATTTACTACTGTCTGCACATAGTGTCAGTTTTATAAAATATGACAAAAAGTTACTTTTATAATAGTTGTAGACTGCAGCTTTAAGAAGCCCACATAGACTCTTAACTGATAATTAATCCTTTATAATTTGTTTATTATTTCTTAATTTTGTAGTGGTAGACTGCTAGAGTTGCATCACTGATGCACAGCAAGTGTGTTTGTTCGGTTTTCTATTCCTCAACCCGTGGCCGGTTGAAGAAGTACCTCAAGAAAACCCTGGTGCAGAACTTTAAAGCTGAGCTGTCCGTGTAAAAGTCCCATTCTGTGGCCGTTTCTGCTTCTGAAGCAGAACCTGCTTCCTACAGCCCTTCCTGAAATGATGCAGATGGTGCTGCGTTAATTGTGATTAAAAACTGTTTTACCATTAAAAGGAATTTTCGTTACGCATTATAAACACATTAACTTTGACCACCCTTATTCACACCAATTTATTCTGAGTCATACAGGCCGGTTCATTTAAAAGTGTTATCCCAGCTGGGGTAAGTTGTAGCCATTACAGGAAGGCTGGGATCGGCTTGGTTTACCAGGCCCAACAATGTTTCAACAGCCTGTTAAAATCCATTATTTTTATCATGAGATGATCACAACATCATCCCTCAGTGTGATTAGTATTACAGACGCCCACCAACATCAGATATGTTCAACTCTCAGGGGAAATAAATGATCTTCTCAGGCTGAGGAGCAGCAACAATGCATCTGTACTCGCACTCTTTCCCTCTGTTACTCTTGTTACCCTCTTAATCTCTGAATTCCTGCTTAGTTTAGTTTATTAAATGTTGGCATAGCTCGCTCTCTATTGGCTGGAATTTTGACAAGGATGTCCCACTGCAATCCAAGAACAGAGAAACCCTTGTGGAGGTTTGCATTTGTACAAACGGCATCATATACGGGTAAAAACATAACTGAGGTGAAGCTTAACTTCTACACTTGAGTTGTGAGAGACAAGAGGAAACAAGGAAAGGAAAACGAGTGAAATCCCCCCATTTACTTACAAATGAACAAGGATTTATATCCTGAATTTCTGTGACTAAAATGGTCCATGAGCCTCTTCCTGCTGGTCAAATGTAAACATAATTACTAAGCAGACGTTCCGTAAATGATGGTGAGCAGAGGGCATGCAGCATGTTGGCCCGTCGGTCATCGTCCCGCTAAACAAACTGGTAAACTTGAAGCTGAAGGTTGTGTTTGGCGTTGCAGGATGACAGCGCGGCGCACAGCGAGCACCAGGACCCCATCTCTTTGGCCGTGGAGATGGCCGCCGTCAACCACACCATCCTGGCCCTGTCCAGAACCGGAGGGGGCCCCAACGACATCAAGACGGAGTCCCTGGAGGACGAATGAGCCACACAGGACCTGGGATGGAGCGAGGGAACGCAAAGAGGGGGAAAGGGAGGAGTGTAAAAGACAGTGAAAATGGGGAGTGGGAGCTTTAAAAAAAAAAAAAAAGAAAAAAAGGAGAAAAGACCAGAATAATTCTACTTAGTAAACCTTACGTCTCTTCTCTCAGTTTGCACCTACGGCTCCTCCTCTTCCAGCTCCTCCCCGCCTCTCCTCTCCACCTTTATCGTCCATGTAAACTGTAATTACCCCCCCCCATTTTATTCAATATATTGACACAGGTGGGGGGGAACGGGCCCCGGGCCCTTTGATCTCGTCTGTGAAAATGATCGACTGAAAGAAAAAAGGGGAAACCCAGTCCCTCCCCTCCCCCCTCTCCTCCAGATAAACGGCGGCTCTTGTGCGGGAGTGCGTCCTGGGAACTCTCCCCCCCCCAGCGCACACTCTATTCACAGAATACCTCTTCTTCTTCTTCTTCTCTCTCCTCTTCCTCGCCGCTCCTCTCCTTCCCTCTCCAGCCTGGTTGTCAGAGCCGATCCTCAGTCTATCTCACCTCAACGTCAACCTCAGAAAAATAACGAGTACTGTATATATAATATATATACATATATGGTTCTCAGTCCCATTCACCTCATGGTGTGCTAGCTGCCCACCCCTAACACTCACCTCTTCATAGTGCAATGTGTCAGAGGAGCAGCCCGATGAAGAGCGCTTCCTCCTCTCCCTCTCTGGCATTCAGCAGGAATATTGTCCAGTCAGTCTTTCCCCTCCTGTAGGCGTCATTCCTCGGTGGAATATTATCTTGTTTTTGTTTGCACACAGCAGAGCTGCCATCTTGGATAAAAACCAAACACCTTCCAAAACAAAATGTCTGCTGTAAAGAAGTTGCCATAACTTCACAGAGACAGACGTTCCTTTTTTTTTTTTTTTTTTCCTGACAATTACTCATCGCACATTTCTGCACACACATTTAAAAAAAAAAATTGACACCAAAATTTATGTCTAAGGTGTTTAATCCAACAGCAGCTGTTGCACTTTTAACTCTGTTTTTTGTTTCTGTTTGGTGACTGGATATTAAGGGTGTAACGATTCATTTTAACGGCGATTCGATTCAGAACGATACAATCCGAAACGATTCAGTGACTTGAAATCGATTCAGCACATCTGTCATCAAATTCAACCAGTGTGATTGTCACAAATACCTGGATGCTGGACAGTGCAGGGAAGTTTCTCAGTAAGAAGAATCTTAGTTTCTTGTAAGGAATCAAGTATAAAAATATGGGTATAAACAAAAAAAGAAACAATACTTAATAAAAACAAAAAAAGTTGTGAATGGATTTGCTATTAAGTTCACCTCCAAGTTGAATCCACAGGGGCTAAACCTTTTGTGGCATTATTTTCAATATTAAAACATTGTTTTAATGAAAGTACAGTTAGTATAAATAATATTTTAATAACCTGCTACTTCCACTATTTTCTCAACATAAAGTGCAAAAATAAAATCTTCCGTGCTTCGATCCAAATATTTCTTAATTTCCATAGAATCGATACAATACCTTTTATAACGATAATCGATGGGTAAATATCGATTTTACTACCACCTTGCCGAGCACATATCAATGCTGTTGAATCATAGGAATAAAAATCGATATATCGATATACTAGATGAATCGTTACACCCCTACTGGTTATACAAACATTCATTCTGCCTTCGTGTGGAGCTCCCCAGTGACACTATTAATAAGTCTCAAGTCTACGAGGATCAGTTTAGGGTCAGTGTGATAAAGAAGCAAACTTTCTAAGCTAAGGGGAATTACGCTTTGTTTTAAATGTCGTCATGCCAAAGGAAAAGATGCTGAGACTGATGTGAATCCAAAGCGATTTCTTCTCACACCTTTGGCTTCTTATGCGTAGTGAAGCTTGACACTACAGCAAACCTGTGCCAGTAAAGGTGTGTTTTAGCAGGTACGCATCATGATCAATTCCCCGAAACTATTAGCTACTTCTGTGATGCTGCCTCTTTATAATAGTAATGTGCTTTTTTCTTTTTTTTAAAGGAAATAAATTAGAGTAAATCCACACTGGAAATGGTGAGAATATCGCAGGAACCACTGAGGTTTTTTTGGGGGGTTCTTTGTCTTTAATTTCATGTAAATAAAAAAACCTTCGAGGTTTCCATAGAAAGGAATCTGAATCAACACTGAAAGTGTTCATGTTAGAAATGATTTCTTTCTTTGTTTTTGAGCAAACTTCTCCAAAACCATCTCATCAATGAAAATCCTGATGCTGTGCCTTTTTTTTATGGTGCACAGATGTCAGATCTTAACAGTATTCTGTCGGATATTCTCAGACTTGACCTTTTTGGGTAATCAAGTTCAAATATCAGCCATCATGTTTTAGAAACTTTGTTTTTTTTTTTACAAGAGTTGGATAGAAAGTTTGGTGCTGCTGCCATGTTCATGTTAGGTGGTACACCTAGGACAATTCTGGCTCTAATATTGTCATATTATTCCCTAATTTTAAGTTTCAGAACTGAGCTTATTTAAACAGTGGCCGGTGTATCGGCTGCAATATGGATATTTTAACCTAGTGTAACAGAGAACTTAGGAAAACATGGGACTAATAAAATGGGAACAAGTCCAGCATATAAGGTTTTAAATCTGAGCTGGTTTCACCTCCTTTTGGTCTTTATGCTCAACTAAAACTAGCATATGCTTTAAACACACCAGAAGAAGCTCCAGTTCTACTTTCATTTTTGATAAAAGCGGGTAACTGGCTTCCTTGTTTCTGTTTGTCAAACGAAGCTGTGACATGGCTCTTTTTGCTTAGCAGTACAGATGCACGATGTAATCGGTAGATATCAGCTTCAGATCATTTATCGGATATCAGCCATTCCGCCGATATAATGACCGATAAATAAGATGCTCGGGAAGGAAATAATCCAGGTCTGGTTTAAAATCGAATACACACATCTTATTTTGTTTAAAATTAATCGTCATGATTTAGTTTGAGGCGTCGTTCATAATATCAGTTTAAATATTTGTATTTTGCACAACAAATGAAAATGACATTTTCAGCTATTTCAAATGTCTGCATAATGAAGCTGTAATTACCCAACAACACTAGACAATCCCAGCAGTGAGGTGGGGGCAGAAATATGGAGTTGTAAAATATCGTGTCGGATATCGTCCAAAAATCCAATACGATGCATCCCGACTAATAAGACCGTTTAGTTTTATGTTTAACCGTGGAACTAAGCTAGCTTCAGATTCATAATAAGCTAACTGGGGTAATCTCCTCGACATGGTGTGGTCTTTTCATCTAACTCTTGTAAAAAAAATTTTTTTAAAAAAGCGAGTAAGTTCATCTCTTTTTCCACAGTGTTGATGGTTTTGGAGAACTGGCGAAATATTCAATAAAGCAGGATTAAACTAAGCCGATGTCTCGTGTTAATGGGCCCTGTTTGAAACGGTCTGGTTGTGTTTGCACCAAAGTACCTGTTACAGCACTGAAAGTGTGGGACTCTCCCGTCTCTTGCTCATGTGTTGACTCCCAGTCTCGAGCTTTGGTTCAGTAAAACTGTTTAATTGTACTGCTGCGGTACGGCGGCTCAGAACTGGGTTAGAAAGGAAAGGTTTAAAGATAAAGAAAAAAAAGTATTTATACTCATTTTTTAAAGCTAATGTATTAAAATGTGACATGTTTTCAAATGAAACGTGCATTATTGTTAAATTAATGCTTTTTTTTTAAGGTCATTCCTCATTTGACTGAGCAGCAGTCCCTCTGGTTTATCTGAGGTGGTAAGCCGCCTTAGTAAAGGCGAATAACGATGCACCTTATGAACATTGAATATCGCTGGTGACTAAACTCTCTCTGAAACGTCCAATGTTTTTTAATCGGAGGGGGACGAAACATTTCATTGCAGCTTCTTAGAACTCAGTATGATCCGTTTTGTGAATCGTCACACCAAACTTAAAGAAATCTGGCCTTTTTAGTGGATGATAACCCACTAAATCATGATGCTGATTGTTCCACTGCTAGAAAAACTATTGAAAATACCAGTGATAAAACCTCATCTACTTCTCAGATCAAGCTTAAATCTACACATTTTTTGCTATTAAATGCTATATCTGTTACCATTTAGTAACATTTGATTGGATTCAAACTTCATATCTAAGGAAACACTGGAGTTTGCTGTGACGTTTCCACTGTTTATAAGGCTAAAAAAGGTGGGAAACGAGACTGCAGAGTGCATTTAATAAACTGCCTTTTGACCTTTGAGATGCCATGGCCCAGTAAGCAAGAACAATTTCATTTTAACCGAGAAGTATTGTTTTTTTTGTTAGTAGCTTGACAGAAGTGTTTGTGTGGTGGAAGAAGGAGCCGTTCTTTCTCCTGGAGACGCCCGGACCGGGCTCTTCCCACCCGTTGTCGTGCGTGCCAGTGCTTACTCTAAGGGGGCGTCCTCTCGTTGTGTCAGGGTCAAAACGTCCACATGTCCGTCGGTGTCCACCCCTGCCCCCTCACAGTGAAATGCCATCCACTTTCATCCCAGTATAGCTCAGATTTAAGAGGACTGAATGCTGTTGTATCAACCTCAGACCTAGTTATGTTCGAAATTACTGTATTGCCCATTTCAGAATTTAGTGCCTTTTTTGGACAGTAGACTGTTCTGTAATTAAGATGTAGTATATATACATTTTTTTGTACAGTTTCTTTGTTCATTTTTTTAACTTGTGTTTATTTTAGTATGATATATATATAATGTACAAGAGAATAAAGCTATATCAATGACTGTTTGTGTATTTATTTCCCAGCACAATCACTCTGAAGATTGGAAAGACATTCATTCATCATTTACTTTCAAATAAATAAACATTCAGGCAGACAAAATGATCAGCTGTACAATACTCAGAAAGTTTTAGGGGTTTTCAGATTTCAGGTTTAGTTCATGATTAAAGTAGAGTGGTCCATAATGAAATGCTCGTTTCTTCATCTCTGTCAAAACAAGTCAGAAAAATACATAGTGCAACTTTGAACAGTTGTATGTTTACATTCAAAAGTTTAAAGAAGGCCTCATTAAGTTTGTCTTTTGAGGTTATCATGCATTTTGTTGGAATTTCACCTGAAAGCTGATCTCCCCAAACCTTTTCTGAATATGTATAAACCATCTTCAGGACCCAACGATTAACTCTACATGCATTTAAAAAAATCCCTAAAGTTTCCTTCCATGCAAATCAGCTGGACAGCATTATTTAACATCACCACTCAAAACAAATTTCCATACAACCACAAAAATCTGCATTTTCACACACGCTTAGCAGGAAGAGACAAAAGCTGATTTATGAACGATGAATAATTCAGCAGACTTTCATGTGTGCAAGTTTAAAAATAAAAACAAACATTCATCTTAATCCTCTTGGTCTGCATTGGAAACCAGAGCCTGGAGTTGCGTTTAAGGCACATGAACTGAGCAGGAGAGTATTTTAAGGCAGAACAATCAGATCACATGTTGGCGCGCCAGCATCAACACTAAAATGAGGCTTATTCTAAAAATATCCCAGCGCTCAACAGCAACTGAGAGGTTTTCATTGGAATAAATACATTTCAAAAATTAAAGTGAATGTAGAAAAATGCTCTCTTTGAAAATCCTAACCACAAAGAGAAAACAAAATTCACATTGTTTGTTTAGACATTCAGCAGTTTTCCACCTGCGGCTCCTCAGGTGTTCCACGACTTGCGGTTCTCTCCCTTGTGGCGGCCGGCCGCTCCCGCCTCGCCTTTCGCCAGCGCGGTGAGGGCGGCCAGGTTCGGGCTGGATCCCGACAGGTTGGCACTTCGGCGCTTCTGCTGCTGCCGTCGGCGTTTGGTGGCGCCGCCGCCGCGGGCGACCCTGTCGGGGCGAACCAGCACCCCGTAGCCAGGGTTGCAGTGGAAGTAGTGCTTCCCGCCCACGGAGCCGTCGTTTTTTCCTGCAGACACACCCACAAAGATCATCCAGGAGAAGTTGGGTTTTAACGTGAGCGAGCATTACGGCTGGACAATTAATCACATTTTAATCGTGATTACAATATTGCCCTCACGCAATCATAAAAACACTGTAATCAAAGAAAAATGATTAATGTTACATGTATGTAACAAGAATGCATATAGACTGGGTATCATTTTGTTTTGCTATTATTATTATTTTACTTCTTCACTTGTTTCTAATTTATATCCAGTTGTTTTTTTAAAAAGTTATATTTTAGGTTGAGTTTTGGTGGTTCAATAAACACTTTTTAAAAATAAAAAAAATCAATGAATAATCATGTACAATATTGTGATTTGAGTATCAATCCAAATAATGATTATTATTTTTTCCATAATTATCCACTACTTTTCTTACCTGCCGGTACTTCCAGTTCTACTCCGACCCAAGTTCCTGCTGCAAAGTCAGCGGGCCCCACGTAGCGGACCGTGCCGCTCTTGTTGGCGCCCACAGTCACAAACTCGCCCTCCTTCAGCCAATCAGGAAGCACGGCAGAGGCAGCGTCATCTCCCTCCTCGCTGTCCGAGATCATTTCCAGGCCTTCCGCCGGCGCCGGCAGGTTGAGTCCGGCCCCGACGCTGCCGGCCCGGTCCACCTTGGCCGCATCGCCGCCCTCCTCGCCCACGATCCTCTGAAAAGACTTCAGGTCCGAAGTCTTCACCTTCTGGATCTTGAAGGGGTTGGCTGCTGCTGCAGCGGAGGAGCTGGTCCGGGGAGGCGCGGCGTGTCGGGCCTGGTCTGTGACGGGGGACGAGGGCCGAGCGGAGCCGCTGAGCGGGGCTGGGCTTTCAGAAAGGGCCGGCTTGTTGGGTGAAATGTGAAGAGCAGAGTCTCCGTTTGGTTCTGGAGCCGGATCCGGAGTCCTGTCAGAACCGGGGGGTTCTTGGGGCGGCGGCTTTACCGGATGATGGCCTCCTTCTGGCTCAGGCGGCGCTTGGGCTCCAGCCTCCTCCTCAGGCATGTGATCCACCTGAGCTGAAGCTCGCTGCTGTGACTCTGCGTGGTCGTCTTCTCCCGCCGGTTCTGATCCGCTCCCTGAGTCTACATTTCCTTCGGTCTGGTCTCCTAGACCTGGATCCGGTTCTTGTTGCTCCTCCAGCCGGACCGGAGGAGTCTGATTGGTCTCGTCCTGCTCCGTCCTCTCCTCCTCAGGCAAACCCAGCAACTTCCAAGCTTTTGATTGGTCCGGAGAGCGCTCCTCCGTCTCCGGTTTCCCCTCGTCCTCTTCATCTGGAGCCGCCTCAAAAGCAGGAGGCAGGTCCCAGCTCAGTGTGTAGACGTCCGATAGCGTCGCCATGGAGATGCTGGTGGACACGTATCCGCTGGACGCGTCGCTCACTGAGCCCGGGGAGAAGTCTTCCGTCTCCGGGATGATGGGAGGCGGGAGGGGGACGGATCTCTGCGTCTCCGCTTCAGTGTCGGCAGGAATTATTGCTTCAAGTGGGACCTGGAGGAAACCATGGCAACGATTGGAGTTAATGGCCTGAAAAGGCACCAGGAGGTTAAATTCCTTTTCCCACTTCCTGGATTCCTGCAGGTGCTCCTGATGATTGTCTGCCATGTTTTCCCTTTCTGCTTCTGTCTGGACAGTTTATGGTTTACTGTTTATTGAAAAGGATTCGCCAAAATGTAAGCTAGTCTCCCTGGGGTCCTGACAATAAAATCACAGACATTATACTCTCAAATAAGAAAAAACCCTAAACAAAACCAACAGCAGATATATAGTATAGTAATTATAGTAATTCTATAAAAAATATTATATAAAGTATTCTATAAAATATGTAAGAATAAAAATAAAAATCCAACTTCTTAACAGTTAATCCACTGCAAAACTACATAGAAATACACTAATATATAGCAAAATTATGCTCCATATATACATTATATCTGGCAGTTATCATTTTTTTGTATGTTTCCCAGCATTAATATGTAAGTTCAGCCATTAACAAATAGGAAAAAAGGATTATAGGTCAGCATCCAGAGGAGCCTTGTATCCATAAATCTCCTCTTGTCAGAGCACGTTTGATCGGCACAACATGGCAGCCAAACCATCGTTCTGCTACCGTGATGATTGCCAGGACGAGGTGAAAGAGCTCGATCTTTGACCAGTAAAACCAGAAAAAGTGTTTTCAAAACTAATGCATGTAAAAAGTGATGAAAAACATTCACTCATCCTATAAACAAAAGATGCCTGCAAACAGGCCAAAGTAGAGAGGCTAAGATTCGGGGAGATCTTCCAGTCTGGACTCGGACACAGCATTTTTAGAAACTGACTCAGGGAATTCTGCACATGCAAGAAGGTTTTAGATGCTTTCCTGCTCCAACACACCTGATTTAAAAGAAATGGCTCTCCTTGTTACAACACACAGAGGCTGCGGGACGACGTGGCCCCTCTCTGCTTCACACACATTTCATTTGTCAATTTAAACTCAATCCTGGTTAAAATGACTGCAGGTTTCTCAGAGGAAACTGAGGTGAACTTACTGGCTGCTGATGTTCGGCCATATTGTCTTCAACACTGGCTGACTGCACCATGATGAGCGGCAAACTCTGCAACAGTGAAAGTTCATGTCAGCTCAGTTAAAAACTAAAGGCACGTTAAACAGAGGTAGGTTGTTTCCTGTAGTCAAACCATTATTATAAACCTGTTTATTACATGCTGATTAAAGAGGTGATTGGCTGCGGGAGGGGGATTACAAACAAGACAAACACTGATTATTGTCCTCTTTCTAGCAGATTTCGTTCAACAAATATAATTTATTCCCTCTGACCGCCTGTTCCAGGCATTATGACTGCCTATGATTGTGTGTCATCAATTTGTGTATTAAAGTATTAAAAACAAATAAAAGAGTTAATTTATTCCAGTAATCAGCAGTCAGGATGTTGATACGGGGTGTTCAAAGTGCAATTAAACAGATAATGACAATAAAATGGTAAAACAAGCAGGATAATTACACCTAATTATAACTGCACCCATATTAATTAATCCCTTTCAATATTCATGTTACCTGTAAAACTCATTATGATCAGTTAGCTGATTAAACATTCTCTGATTGGCTTCCTGTTTTTGAAGAGCGTAGAAATAAAAGAGATAGAATTTCATATCTGAAAGTGTTTCCAAGGTGTGTGATTAATCAGAGCAGCGAGAGGCCGACTCTGAGATCAGCTCATTTCAAACATGCAAAAAATCTGTTGGAACAAAATATCAAAACATCCAGATTCCAAGTAGTGTGAACAACATACGTGGGAGAGAGGTTTTACGTCAGAGAGCAGGTCAAACACATCTATCCTGCCCCTCTCTGACTCGTAAATCTGAAAGTTAACACATCATGTCAGGTGCACATGAATGACGATCATATCCTGACTAATTAATGAATGTCATACTACTGGAAAGTCAGTTTTCATGGTCACAGCCCAAATGCTCCTCTCAGCTGCTAAACCCACAAAAGTGGCTCCATTCAAACGGAAATGAACAGCTTTGAATATGAAAAACATTTACCGTCTGATCTTTGTGTTTTTTCACTGAATCCTCCATCCTTCATATATTCTACAGAAAAAGCTACCAGGATAATTACCAAAGTTGGCTACAGCAACCACGTATTAAAACTCAAGGATCAAATAAAATATCAAACAGCACAAAACATGTTAAAAGCAAAAACAAATATATTGTGAGGAAATATTCAGAGCAGATTTACTCTAAGGAAGGCAATTTACAAGTTAAGGGATTGTTTTTCTTCTTTAAAAAAACCAAACGTAAGATCTAAAAAAATGAGGTTTGTGCAATTATATGTGGTGAGCCTGTGAGATACTTTAAATAATGATTTAAAGAAATGTTCAAACATCAAGAAGTTTAAGGTTAAGTACAAACAAATGACTATTTAGAAATACAGGAAAGAGGCTGTTTAAATAAATAAATCATATTTGTGATATTTGTTTTCTTATCCTTTTAGTCATTTCCATTTTTATATTTTGGTTATCATATTACCTTCAAATTCTGATGTTTTCCCTCTGTTGGTTTGTTTTCTAATTTAGGATTCTTGTGCAATAAGTGAATCTGTTTAATGGAAAAGGGGCGAGATTCCTAATCATTGGTTTTTCTCACTCCTTTTCAAATTTGTATGATTGTGCTTTTCACAATTAGTTTGCCCCTTTGTTCACATATTCAAAATAAGAAGTGTAAATATATTTGTCTGTGTCATGCAGCTCTACTCTGAGCAAAATCTACCTAACTGGGATAAACTGTTTTAATAGCTTAATTAGCCTTCCAAAGACTCAACTTAGACTTTGTACAGCTCAGCTTAAGTTTAAAGTTCTGGTTTTATCATTTATTTATTTATCATCACTGACTTATTCTTCTCTTGGTTCTGGTTTTAATAACTCTTGTTCTGAACCTGCAAAGGTAAATTTAGTAAATAGTGTCAAGAATAAAAGGGGTCATCAGTGTCCAGAGATTGACCGATCGTGCTGAACAATGTTAGCGAAGAAGAGAACCTGGCAAATCAATGCTAGCATGCTAACATTTGTGACGAAAAAGTTTTTTTTTTAAAAAGCTAAAGTTCATAACTAACATTTTAACAAAGAATGTGTGTATTCAGTATTTGTGAAACTGAAGCCTTTCAGACATTCACTCAACGTTAATCTGTCGGTGAACAAGCTTGTTTCCTGTTCAGAAGGAATCTGCATCGATGCAGATCAATGCATCTGGATATTCAGCTATAAACATACTTTTCCCAAATATTTACTGAATAAGACCGTGCAGAATCATAACAATACATGGTTTTAATGGGATTATAATTGGATTTAACATGTTTGTATTTAGGTGGACTTCATCAGTAATCTGTGTCCAAAACATTATGTTTTGAGTCAGAAAAATATTAGTAATTAATATTAATAGTCTTCTTCCGTCTAGAGCTTGGATTTCATGTTTTACATATATAATAATAAGTAGGGATGTCACGGTATTGGTGATGTTGCCACAGGTAATTTGACACATTAAACTGTGTTTGTCTTGAGGCAAAGATTTGCAGTTCGGAGCAGAACATGGTGAACTACATTGACCATGATTGTTTGCAGCCAACATGCTCGTTTGAACCAAAAGATGAGGCGGGTTTTTGTGCTTGGGTGTTTTTATTGATCATTTAGGCTGCTTTAATGCCAACGTGAAGTTTGTTAATATAGTGCCTGGTTTGTCTTTTCTCCATAAACATACATTGAGCATGCGCATGAAAAGCACTTCATAAATAAAGTTTGAAGCTGTTCCTTCAGCGACGGTTTTACAGGCTGTTCAAAATGTCACAACCTTGAATCTGACAGTAAATGTCTGGTCAAAGCATTTTATTTTGTCACTCTTGTTATTGTGAGCCTTCCCACAATATCGTATCGTGAGGATCGTATCATGATAATATGGCACCGTGAGACGTGGATATCTGACACCCTGAGAATAATTCTAATAAAAATGTATAGTTGTGTTTGGTCAAGTGTCAGAGCAGCCGTGTAGAAGTCAGGCTGCAGTGCTGTCCTGCCTTCACACACACGGAAAACTGACACCCCAGAAATGTTGGAACTTTAGTATCAGAGCTACAACCGCTGAGCGGAGAAAATCTCCCCCAACAGGCCGCCGATGTTCTCGGTCCTCTGGGCTTCTGCTTTTGGGTTGACCTTTGTTAGCGTCTGTTGCAGGCAGGAAGCTCGCGCGCTTATTAGAGCAACGGCCTGAAACAATGCGACAACGAGGCCTGACGGCTTCCGGCTCCAACACAACACCGCGGCACGTGGTTTCCAAGATTAGCTTCCCTCTGCGGCTCCATGTGCTAATCAGTCACATCAGATGCTGCAGCATGAAAAAGCTGCCAACCCCCGGGTCTCTGTGACACATGATGGGGACCAGCGGGGGAGGCGGAGGCGACGGATCGGGACGACGGGGTTCACCTGCCCCTAATTAACCCCGCGCCGCGCTCAGTGTGCTGCTGTTTGTACGTAAAGGCTCAGCTGTGATCACAAACAGCACAGTGTGAGCCCCGGCAGCGCTGGATGTGCTGATAATTACGTTTCTGTCTAACCTGCTGTAGTAACCTGGTTTAATCCAGCAAACACGCAGTAACCTGTGATAATCTCAAGCAAGAGGCAAACTATATGAGCGCAGTGTTGCAATCCTTTATGTTTATATACATTTCAGTACTGAGGCCAAAGGGTGACGTCATCCTACAAACCCAGCTCCTAAAAGGTTGGGACGCTGCATAGAATAACAATAAACTGATGATTTGTTTATCTCATAATACCATATTATATTCCAGTAGAACATAAACATGTCAGATGTTCAAACTGAGACTTTTTATTATTTCATGGAAAACACCGGCTCATTTAGAATCTGATGTAACGTTGGAAAAGCAGCGACAAAAGGCCGGAAAAGTCACAGGTATGAATCAGAATAAACCAGAGGAGCTTATTAGGACAACTTATTTGGTGAATCAGGTCATGAACATGACGGGGCATTAAAGGAGAATTTCAGAGAGACAGAGTCTGGTGAACATCTGTCCATCTTTACATCTGAAACAAACTGTGTCTAAACATTAAGAAGTAATTTCAGAAAAATTACGATTTGAAGATCCCACCGTCTGCAGTGTGTAATGTCAGTAAGAGATGTAGAGAAAGAGGGAATTTCTGTGTGCATGGAACATGTCTTAAGGTCAAACCTGGATACTGGTGATGTTTTTATCTGAACACAGTTCACCCTGAAATCCACAAACACAGTTTAAAGCTCTACCAAGCAAAGAAGAAGCCAGAAGAGAACATGATCCTGAAACACATCTGTGAAGCTCCATCAATGCTTAAAGTACATGGAGGTGTTGGAGCAACATCTGCTCCGTCCAGACATCGTCCCTTTCAGGGAAGGTTTGCAGATTTCAGCAGGACGATGCTGAACCACTGACTGATCCATCACAGCAGCATGGCATCACAGGAGAAGAGTCCAGCTGCTGAACTGGCTGCTACATCCAGACCTGGAGCAGGACTAATCATCTGGAGCATCATGATGAAGGTCCAAAAGAAGATGATGCTCCACGATGCTGAACATCCCCCTGGATCTACTTTTTTACATACGTGCTGCTGCCATCAGATCCATCATGAGCTCATATTTCCTACGAAACGGTAAAATGTCTCAGCTTTAACCTCCGATATGTTGTTTATGTTCTACTGTGAATAAAATATGAGTTGATGGGATTTCTAAATCATTCCATTCTGCCTTTTTTATATTTTACGGAGCAGCCCAACATTTCATTATTTAATTTGGTGAAAACCAAATTAAATAATAGAACTTGTCATTTCCTCTCAATCATTTCTTAAATAATTTCTTTCTGAGGAAGAATTAATGAACAACATATTTCTTTAACAGAAAAAGTAACTAACCCAGGATACAAACTGTATGTGCAGACATAAAACAATATTCTGCCAAATATTGTTTTAAAAGTCTTCAAGCAAGTTACTTAATGTCCTTGTGCTTTTAGTAGCCATCAACACGAACTTAACTTCCTGTAATAGACCCTAATTTTAAACAGATTCCACATGTATTTGATAAATTTGAGGCCAGAACTTTGGTAAGGATGATAAAAACAATCATGGAAGCTTCTGTCGTCTTCTTGTCTTGAAGATCTATTTTGTAGAATTATAACCCTGAAATAATTTCAATAACATCCACGACTGTCAGACTTTCTACTTATTTTCAGTACCTTTGTCCTCCTCTGTGTCCTGCGGATGCGAGAAGCCAGTTGGATGATGGAGAAGGTTTCTGGGAGATGTGCCAGTGAATCAGCAACCTGTGCGATCACAGCAATGTGGCAGTTTTCCCGAGCGATGGACTCGCGAAGGAGCATGGTCAACTTACTGTTCCTGGACAGAATCAGTGCAAACATCCACACATTAACTCATCGTGTAGGTGGGTCTCAGTATTTTCATGTACTGCAATAGTTACTGTATCCTCCTTTGAGCCATATTAATATATTACAGACAAAACTATGGTTATATTATCCCTTTCATGCATATGTCCACTATAGTGGACTCCTATTTTACATCTGTTTTCTAGTATATTTATGGGTGGGGGTGGAAAATTTGTTATTTTGTTACTTCGGGGGACATCAGTTAGCCATGCAATACACTGTCACTGACTGTAGAATAAAACTTTATATCTGTAAATTCATACACTGTAATAACGAAACTTTCCTTTGTGATAAACAGAAAAAAATACAGCCACATGTATTACACAATATCCATATAATAAAAATATGGAAAGTATATTTAAATAATTATTTTGAATAAAATATCAAATACATTAAATGGATAAAATGTAAAATACGATTAAGAACTAAGAAAGCTTCACTCTCTAAGCCTATGGAAGTAAATTACTGTATGCAAAAAAACTGTTTCTTAATAATTCATGCATGACAGGGTTGAGAGACCAAGTCACGAAGGCAGTAACACAACATCAACTTAAGCCAGGAAGATAGCTGCTTTTAATTTTGAGTACACATTTATCACGACTGGCTTTGCTCTTGTTTTAGGTGTAATTTTTCCACATCCTCAGATATTAATGCTACAAGCTACAAATACCATTTCAACATATGGAAGGTCATCAAATCGATAGCAATAAAAATCATGGAGAGTCTAACGGGTAATATGTTTATGTTTAGTTTATGGGGCTTAGCATACTATCTACAATGTCTGCTATCGTTTTTGTCTGCCATGATATCAGGATTAACCAAATACTAACCTCCTCTTTTGTTGCTATGTTTACGGTTTTATTTACACCCACAAATTTGAGTCTGATATCTTAAATGCACCACCTAGTGGAATACTCTGGTAACAAATCTAAGCAAGTATGTGAACAGTTATGCCAGTTATACTAACATGAGGTTAAGGGTGGAAAAATTGAATTGGAATTCAAATGTCAGATTTTTTTATTCCACAATCTTAAAATCGATCTTTTGGTTAAAAAAAATCGAATATCTGGATTTTTTATTTCAAAATTTTAAAATCTTTTTTGTTGTTAGAAAATCAATCGTTTTCCAAATAAATGGAAACATTTCTAAAAATAATTATTTAATTTCATTTTCATTATTATTTTTATTTATCTTTTTTACTCATGTTGTTGGTCATTAAAGTAGCAGAATGTTCGTCTGGCTACTGTGTTGTTTTGTCAATGCTGAAGTTAAGAAAGAAAAACTAGCAGAAAGATTTTTTTGTAAATTCTTTAGTTTTTTGCCACAAAAATCTAATCGGCACCCAAAAATTTGCATGAATGCGGAAAGCACATCGTCCAAGCCCTAGCTTTCAGCCTAACTGTCAACATATATAGGACTTGATATATTCATATCATAAAAAATGTTTAGACCAATAACATTTTGGAGTTTTAATCTTACTTGCTGGGGACAGTCTTATGTCCGCTTAGAAGAGACAAGACAATGGAGCCCAGTTCCGAATGAGGTGGTTTATTTTTGATGATACCCCTCATACCGCTGCACACATCTATCAGGGTCAACTTAGTGGTTCCTCGTGCGCCTGAGGATGGAAATCAGATAGTAAATACAAAAATCTGTAGTTTTAAAACGTATAAAAATAAATGTGTTAATTCTGATAAATCAGCCTTTCTATTTTAATTAAAAAATAAGTAAAACCATAAACAATTCCCATTTAACCAGCAAAAACTTGCAGATGATAATCGAACCTTTTCCAATGGTGCTGCTTTCTGTACGAGGGGGCTGAACATAAAGAGTGAAGAACATGATGGAGCTGTGGCACAAGTATGTGATGAAGTCTGTGTGTCGGCGTGCGGCAATGGCAGCATCCAGCAGAGAAGCAGCTCGCTCTGCAGTCGGGGCTTTTACACGGTTGTGGTTACGTAGCTGGACGAACAGAAAATAACATTTTAAACTGACA
Source organism: Craterocephalus amniculus (assembly GCA_036024015.1). Classification (NCBI taxonomy): domain Eukaryota; kingdom Metazoa; phylum Chordata; class Actinopteri; order Atheriniformes; family Atherinidae; genus Craterocephalus; species Craterocephalus amniculus. Next base: position 23,835 of record JAVQJG010217413.1, read on the forward strand.
GGGTTAATCAACCTGGGGAGAGCGTCGCTGTGACATGATTTGACTTTTTAATCTTGTTTCAAGTGTTAATGAAGGGAATACACTGGCAAACCTACACTGATGATATGCTGGCCTACAGATGAAAAAGCAGAAGTGAGAGAGAGGAGAGAAGTGCACAGTCATAATGTGATTGGATGTAATCTGTTATATAGTCTAATTGGCTTTACTCTCTGCCAGTATCATACAAACTGCTTATCTGAATTTGATTCATCTTATCCCATCTGGAGGGCGAAGTGTGCTTAGAAGGAGCTCAAACAAGAAGTCTAACACAATCTCATGTGTAATATTGACACGTTCTACCTATTGTGATGGAGAGTTAATGGGCTTTCCGGGAAATAAAGGATGTTTTTAAAAGAAAGGGTGGATTTGTTTAATTTAAACTTGTTAAAACACCATTTTTGTCACGTTAATTCTTAGATTATTTCTTAACAACATAGCTGAACTGAAAGGATTCACATATTAGTAGTAACAAAATGTACTCTGCGGTGAATTGAGTTATATTTTTTCAGAAAGACTTGTTAGATTATACGGGATTGCTAAAATTACATTGGTTTTGTTCCAACAAAAACACCTTCCCTACCTGTATCCCATAGACAGGGTCCTCTTGAACTCTAATATGGGCCTTTGGGCTGTTCTGGACGCTGCCTGATGAAGGGACAACCTCCCCCAGCAGATCTCTCAGCGTATCCTCCTCTCCACAGCACATCTCTATGGCCGACACAGACACGGACAGATCGGTCCACGTCTTCTCCCTGCGCCGCTCAATGGCACTGAACAGCCAGGAAATGGCACAGGGAATCAGTCCAAGCTTCTGCTGGTTCTCACCACTCCCCACTATGCAAGACCAGGATCCTGGTGTCGACAGCAGAACACAGAGACGCACACTCATCATCACACGCCTAAATTCCACTAACAGTTTTACAGTTAGATTTGCTGACCAGTAATATGGACAGACAAGACTGGAAACCAGTATACCAAAGCCACTGCAGGGGACAGTAGCATGCGAGCGATAGATAGATAGATAGATAGATAGATAGATAGATAGATAGATAG
>JAVQJG010217474.1:0-27083 GCA_036024015.1 Craterocephalus amniculus
TAGCGAGAACACTACGCTCACAAACAAGAAAATCAACCAAGCCGAGAACAGCGGGTTGTCAAGCAGCAAATAGAAAGAAAAACAAACTTATCCAACCGAGGATGATGATCCCAAACAGCTGCCAGGAGCCAACAAACCTCCGGGCGGAGTCCGTTGCAGCCTAAGGAGGGCAAATAGTCCGCAGCTCCGACAAAACGTCGTAAGGCTACTAGCAACGAGATTGTCCAGAATCAGCCACTAGGTCTGGGCTAACGCATTGACATGCGTTCACCTGCGAAGTGAGAAGATGAAAAGGAACAGATCCTCTGATGTCACCGGAAGATAAAGGTGACCATCAGGGGTCACATGTGACTTTGTTGGTATAAACACTCGACCTGCGCATGCGCAAGATGGATACATTCAGTGCTTCTGGCGGTCAGTAAGGATGAAATAGAACTCCTCAACTGAGTGTGGATTTAAACATCAACCAGAAGTTTTGCCCCCTAATGGTCACTGGAGGTATTGACGGTTTAAATAACTTCTACATTGGCTTTACTTCTCCGACCCAGAGGCTACTTCATTTTCTATTCTCTGAAAGGGTAACACTGGGTCTGGCTGTGTGACTGATTATCTCAATCCACTGGCAATATAAACCTTTCTGGGCTGACTCTGAAGCTGAGGCAGGTAAAGCTGCCATATCTGCGACAGCTGCAGAGAGACACGGCACGAGAAAAAAATCACTACAAAAGTGTTGGATTGTTGAGCTCAGTAGGAAACAGGCAGCAGCGACTGTCAGCACCGCAGCTCAATTACTGCGGCGGTGAGGCTGACGCCGGCGCTCTGACAGGGAGGACAGGGGGACTGTCAGGACTCGCATTATTGGCTCAAAAGCAAAACTCAGTTCTGACATTCAAACTATCAAGTAAGAAAAAAAACATCTTCAGCTTGTTTTTTTCCTTCATGCTGACACGTCGGTGTGAAGTTGCTGCAGGGTAAGGAGTCAGATCTGATCAATAACATCGCTTTCTCCAGCTCCTTCCACCAGGATGAGAACATTCCACGTTATTCCTTTCCACTAGAAAACCTTCCTCACTCTGCATCACAACAAGCGTCCGAGCCTCCGTGTTTCCGTTTGCACTTAATCTGCTGATGTACACAGGAAAAGTATTAATACAACAACCAGCTCAATCCTTTTCTGCAGGCCTGAACTGATTAATGTTGCACTCGTCTCTATCTAAAAGGCCCAGGTACTATTTAGTTATGCTGATCCCGCTTATTTTGTGAGTCAGTATTTGTGTTGAGACGACTAAAAGCACAGATTTGTGTAAAGCAATTCAGTATAATTATCTCAGCATGAAAGCTTGACTTCGAATATAAAAAGTTGTGACAATGAGGAGATTGATGCGTAAAGCACAACCCCGTCTGCAGCTTGCAGGTTTTAGTAAAAACAATCATCTACTCACTGTCTTCCTCCGTCTGGAAGGTCACCTCTCTGCTTTCCTTCTTGCCCTCCGGGTTGGCCAGCGCCAGCCGCACGTGGACGGCGCGGAAGGGCGGCAGGTCCCTCAGGATGTAGTGGGAGGTGTTGCGATCCACCGACAGGCACTCTCTGACGGTGGCGTTGTTCCCGCCGCTGCCTCCCGTCGGCATGGAGTAGCGGTAGCAGAGGGATAAGGAGTAGGTGTGGCAACGGGTGAGGTTGTAGCCCAGCGGCTCCCACTGCAGGGCCAGCTGCCGGGGCTGGATCTCCGTGGCCGTGAGGCCTCGCAAGGCACGCATGGGTTCTGTAGGAGACAGGAAGCTAGGGTCAGATTTACTGCAGGAACTGCAGGTTTTGCTCCACATAAATTCAAATTAGGGATATCCAAAATGATCGGTCGATATTGCCATTAAAATGTGATATCGGAAAATATTGGCATTGTTTGTTTTTTTTTAAATTACGGGACTTTTATACAACATGCGGACATACACATCAACCTGCACTAGCAGCACGATTATCTGTCTGTCTGTCTGTCTATCCATCTATCTATTAAAATGAAATAAATAAATTTCCTTGAGCTGTACTATAATAAACTTTACAGTGATTTAGATTCATGCCTACTCATTCAGGTTAAAGTGGAAAGTGTGTCCCTTGTTTAACCAGAACTGTGCAGTGGTTCAGATTGCACTGGGTGAAATGGGATTATAAGAACTTGAGTTCCACTGACTAAACTGAACTGAGTTGGATATAGGTAACTGGAATTTAATTGAATTATAAATGTAGCTGAATGGGATTGTAATTAACTGGATATAACTGTTTAATAATTGGACTTGGTAGGAAAAACTGTATTTATTAAGTGCTACTTAATTGTTTTCTTTCTGACATAAAAATAAGCTGAAATAATATTTCTGGTAGCTTTTTTCTCATTACTGAAGACAAATAACTAATGATTAGTCCATCCTTTGCCTATAGCAACCCACCACAGCAAAGTAAGACTGAACAAGGGAAACAACAGTGGGCACAATGCAGCAACCCACACTTTCATTGTGTGGTTAACTTTTATTTCTCCTCGTTTCGGTTTCGTGGACACCCGTCCTCCATCCTGAGAGATTTTGTAGCATTCCCTCACAGGAATGATGCGGTCATATTAATAGTCAGGATGGTGTTGATGCTTCCTTAGAGACAACCTTGCTTCATCCTCCTGGTCAAAGGAAGACTTTGTACTACATCCAGCCAGGCCCGGGATCCCTAACAAAGGTTGAAGAAATGCACCTGTGTGGAGTCTGAAGAAGGCCAAAGTTACCTCATGTTACAGGAATTATACTGAAAAGACAAGTTTCTGCCGTCAGGAGACGGTGAGGAGATGGAAAGGCTGCAGCTGACTTTACAGACTCTGGGGTAGCAAACAAAAGGGAGAGGCTCCACGTCCCCACCTCGCGTCATGGAGAAGTGCAGGGTGCCGTACGCCGATGGATGGAGCCTAATTACAGCTGGCATGTGTGAACGCTGCAACTGCACATTTCAGCGTCCCTGTCAAGCAGAGCATCCAGCTTCAGACTCACACCAGGACGTTTGAGTCCGGTGGCCTCGCCGGGGTCTCCGATGTGCTGCAGAGACGTCTGACGGAGCGAGACAGGAGCGTGGCCCTCGGATCGGAGACATGCACCACTCTGGGCTCGGCTCGGTGAAGCCATAGCGGTGTCACTAAACATAGATCACAAGCTAATACATAAATGAATGAAGCAATGTCACAGAGGAGACATGGCCTCTGAGGGGACAGATCCAAGACAGCCAGGACCCGTCCCTCAAGGATTCGCTGCTTTGAAGGATGTTCTTCCCAAAAGCAAAAACAAAAAAGCTCACCGAGTCATATTGATTTGTCCTCCCACAGCCGATCCGGCTAAAAAACTTCCCGCAGAACAGAATCAATCGATCGAACAGAAGGACTCAGTTACAGAGAAAATGATATCATGCAAGTCATGTCAAAGATGTCTGAGAATAACCGGCTTAATATCTGATTCCTTTCAACAACATAAGGCCCGTATGGTGGGCTAATCCTGTTAAACCGGAGGCTCGCCCCCTGAATGTTCACTTTCTGCTTCAGACGCAGCGACTCGTCGGTGCAGCCGGACCCCAGCAGGCTCTGCCCTGTCCTCTCCCCAGCAGTCCTGCCCACAGCACCCCTTCTGCTTGAGTAGCCTAATCAGAGGGATTAGCCGGGAAGGGAAGCCAGACATGAGATGAGCAGTGGAGGAAGGATTGGTGGAGTCCCCGTGGATCTGCACAATTCATCTCATCTTCCTCGTCTTCAACCGTTGCTTCCATGAGCTTCCATGAGCTGCCGGTGAGGCCCGTCCCCCCCGCTGGCAGCTACAACCGAGACGGGCTGCCATTAAAACCAGACGGGTCCGGACTGTTAATGGTGTAACTTCTAACATTTACAGGACGTTCATTGATGTTTGTCTGAGGTTTTAGCAGCTGCATATGATGAAAACGTGCAGGAATGAGTGCATCGAGCGAAGGATGTGAAACCTTTAATTGCTTCTGATCTGTTTATTGCAGCAAACGTCTATCCACAAAAAGGATTGCAGCATCTCCCAGAGCTGGATCTCATGCTGCTCGGCAGGCTTTTTAACCTTGAGGGCAAATTATTATTTCAAAACTTCTTCAAAGAAATGTTCTTGTTGGAGACCGAACTAAGTGTAGGCATAGTTAGTCATCAGGAAACCCGACAATCGCTTGTCTCTGGGGCTAAATTTAAAAACAAACACATTTTATTAAAACTTGTGTGTGTTTGCAGATGAGGCTGTTTTTTCTTTAGGGATCAGAATTTATGAACATAAATAGGTTTTAATAGCAGAAAACACACACTTGGGAGTTACACACCACCACCGCCACCTCAGAGTTTGTAAATGTACCACGGGGGTCTCAAATCCTGGTATATGACAGGACTGTACTTGTATTAAGGGTGGGAAAATCGAATCAAAACATCAAATATCGTGATTGTTTTTTTTTTCAGAATTCTTTCAAATTGATTTTCTTGTTAAAATATTGAATATTGGGATTTTTTATTTTACAATTTTTATTTTGATTTTTTTCTGTCAAAAATAAATGAAAAAAATGTAAAAACAAATTTTCAATTTCATTTTTATTATTATTTTTATTGATCATTTTTACTTCTCTTGTCGGGCACATCAGGAGGCAAGGACTGGAGGTTTTGCCTTAAAACCTCCTGTAAAAAGGGAGTTTTTCTCCCCACTGTCGCCTGAAGCTTGCTCAGAAGGGGATTGATGGAAGACTCTTTTCGATGCAGTCTGTTGCTTTCCTTACATAAGCTATTTGTTATTAATTGGCTAGTATGTATGTATATATGAATGTATGACAGTCAGATTACTTAAACTGATTGTCAGTGAAGCGCCTTAAGATGATTTTGTTATGAATTGGCGCTATACAAATAAAGTTGAATTGAATTGAATTGAAAGGACACTTAGACATGTAGTCAGGGGAATGAAACCTCCTGTTAACAGACAACAGCTCCATCTGCCTGAGCTACAGCCGCCCTTTAAGGCCGCTGTGCTGCAGGCTTTCAGTGTTTCCTGCTGAACACACCATGTTTGAAATTAAGCGGTTCTTTTGCAGAACTTACAACATGAAGGACGGCGGCTCCTCACCAGCCTGTTTCACATCCATGAACTGTGGATTTCTCTTTCCGCTGCATGTAAAGTGTACTACACTGGCTCCAGCCAAGGTCTGCAGAATCTTATCTCTGAACACACGGCATGTCCAGCCTTACAGCGGATGGGCTGCAGCAGCAGAAGGCCACAGCAGGTCTCCACCGACTGTGGATTTCTCTTACTCCCTTATGTAAAGCGCACTACTTAACTTTTGGGAGTGCAAAAAGACTTTCCCTTGAATCTTCACGTCGATGAGCCTTTGTATGATTAGACAAACTTTGTTTTAAGTACATTCAGATAGATTGGAGCCTGAAGCCCGTCTCCCTGGTCATGCCCAGATTTCCAATTTGTAGCCACACAAAAAAGTCGAGATAAAAGAGCAAAAGGAAATGTGGAAATCGTTCATGTAGCATTTGTCCAGCAGGCCACCCCTAACAGACGCCGCATGGGGCTGAGATCTTCTGTAACTGTATGTATGAAATGTCACGCTCGTCCAGTGTCCAAAAGAAGAAAAGCGTCATTCTGCGGCACATAAAGGAGACAAATTCAGCCAGAGTCTCTGCTGTATTCTGCTGTCACCCCGGGGAAAGGCTTCAGATGTGAGCAATGGGACTCGACAGGAGGTGGGCGAGCGGAGGGGCTGACGTGAGCGGATCAAAGAGTGTGGCAGGTGACAGGGACATGATGTCGTCTCCTGCTTTCCCCCCAGATGAGCAGCATTGTGCTGGAAACACAGACGAGTGGCGGTGAAGAGACGCTCTGGCAGGACCGGGAAAAGGAAAAGAGAAAGACTCTTGACCTTCTGCAGTTTCTGCGGCAGGTATAAGAGCAGTCTTTACCCACAGGCAAACACTGATGTGTTTTTATCGGAGGTTAGCCCCCGATCAGGAGGAAGCATCCGACATCTTTCATGGTGTGACGACAACAAAGGCGCCCGTCGCTGTGAGCGGACTGGAAGCTGTTAAATGATGTGTCACAGCAGTTTGATGCAGCGCACAAACCTGCGTGAATGTCGGCGAGACTCGTTCAAAGTCACGTGTGACGCGTCGTTCTTTGTCCTCCGGAGTTGTGTGACAATGCTAACGTGTCATGTTTACCCCGACTGGCAGCTCGTTTCAGCTAGCTCATTAGCACTTCACAGGAAGTTCATCCACAGCTGCTGGGAAAGTCATCGCTTCACCGGGGATGGAAACAAAATTACTGGACATTTTATGAAGCTGACTGGAGGATATAAAGAGATCAGGACTACAAAGTCGGAGCATCCCCGCATCCAGCAGCATGACCAGGATGGAGAAAGCTTGCTAATATTTATTAATCTCTGCTAAATGGCTCTTAGTCATTTATTATTTACATTGTAGATCTCTCAGCTTCTTGCAATCACCAACCAGCAAGTTAGGTCCACCTGATCAGGAGCTTAGTGCAAATATCGAACAAACCAATCACAGTGCAGCATCTAGTCTTGCTAAGATGCTGAAGTTCAATCTGAACATCAGGATGAGGAAGAGAGGAGATTTATGGCTGTTGGTCTGAGTATTTACTGGGATTCTCACACAACCATCTCTATGGTTTCCAGAAAAGGGTCTGAAAAAGAGAAAATATCCAGTTGTTGATGTCTGAGGTCGGAGGAGACTGGGCCGAGTGGTTGGAGATGATAGAAAGTCCAGTAAGCGCTGGTTCTAGTCAAGGTCTGCAGAATATCATCTCTGAACACAAAACATGTTCAACCTTGAAGCAGATGGGATCCAGCAGCAGCAGGAGACACACTGGGCCCCTCCTGTCAGCTAAGAACAGGAAACTGAGGCTAGAATTCCCACAGACTCACCAGAACTGGACAAACTGGTCTGATGGGTCTCCATTTCAGCTCCACATCCAGATGCTGGAAACATCATGAAAGCATGGATCCATCCTGTCTTGGATCAATGCTTCAGGTGTGATGGTGGGGGGGAGATTTTCTTGTCCCACTTTTGGCCCCTTACTCCCAGTATGTCCTGGTTTAACCAGCACAGCCTGCCAGACTCCTGCTGCTGACCATGTCCGTCCCTTTCTGAGCCCAGTGGAGCATCTTCTGATGCTGCTTCCAGCAGGATGATGCTCCGTATCAGTCCAGTATTCCAGCTTTGGGATGTGGTGGAACGGGAGATTCTCATCATGGATGCAGAAGCTGTGATGCTGTCATGTTAATATGGAGCAGAACCTCTGAGGAAGGTTTCCATCACCTACGACACCATGCGGTCCAACCGGTAGTAAAAAAGTGACCGGATGGTGTTTTGGTTGTTGCTAACTTGTACGATGCACTTTAAATGAATTATTGAGTCTGAAAAGGATGCAGGCGTATAAACACTTAAAAACATGAAAAAGAAATCAATCAATTCTTAAAGTTCAGCCCCAGTCCTCTCATTTTACTGGTTCCCTGGCACCATTGGCTCTGACTCACCTGCACACTTGGTCCTGCTGACCAGCGGGGGCCCCGGGGCTCCGGTGCCCCCGTCCCCGGGTCGGGTGAGCAGCACACTGATGCGGTACTCCGTGTCCGGCTCCAGGTGCCAGACCTTGTAGGTGAGCGAGCTCACGCCGTGCGTCTCCGTCAGCGTGGAATGGCTGGCCCGGTACTGGATCTCCCGCCGGATGACGGGGCCGTCGCCCACGATGGAGTTGGTGTTGAGCTGGATGATCAGGTAGGTGGGACCCGCCCGCAGGAGCTGGGGGGGTGCGATCGGTGTCGGGGGAACTGCAACAGAGAACGTCAGACTTTTTCTGTCAGCCTCCCAAAGCAAATCCTCGATCCTCTGTGTCGACATTGCGGAACAATCCCGACACTGAAAGGCACCGTCCCATCAGATTTGACTCCTCTGTAAAGTTAAAATCAGCAGAAATAAATCACAAAATGTCCTTGAACACACGGATATAAAGACTTAAAACACTGCAGCGGTTCCAACAAAGTCATGCGAGGAACGGAGCTCAAGGATGTCTGTCGTGGCTTCTCACTTCTTTCTTAAAGTCTCAATAACATTATTTCTGCTCCTCCGAGCATTTCATCATAAAAATTCTTTTAATTACATCAGGACTAGGAGAGTGACAGACAGCGAGCGTGTCAGGGACCCCTGAAAGCTGGGAAAAAATCTTAATTCTCCCTCTAATGATGCTGTATCAGGGTGTATTTGAATGAATAATTGCATAACTAATTCTGTCCTCTGAACAGGGAGAAAAGCTCCAGGCCTGGCGGATAATATGACCCTCATCAGACAGGCTCATAAAATGGATCCAGCACAAGATGCTGCGGGTGAGTGGGATGGGTGGGATGGGCGGGTGGAGGTGGGGGGTGGTGATATATACTGTGGAGACAGCACCTGCCCATAGAGGTGTTTATGACATGATATATGGAGACTTGAAGAAGCAGAATAATTTTGCATCCTGAACATGGACTCTGTTCTCTTTCTGCAGGCTCGGGGTCCATGTTTCTGTCCGGGGTGGAGGAATAAAAATGGCCTGCTAGCATTTACAGGTACGGCCACGTGATCCATCATCACATTCTTACAATAATTTGCTACATGGGGGCATCGTCTGACTCCTGGAGCTCCGGCTGGTTCCAAACCTGATGTATTTTTCATTCGTTTTTGTCCTTTTATCTATTTCTTTTTTATTTTTAAGTCAATTTATTTCCCCTGAATGCATTTATTTTTTTCTATTTATTTGCATAAATACACATTTTCTGAGTCTTATACATTTGCATGCATTTCTGCAACCCGTTTCACAAAATCTAACACAAGCCAAGTGTTTATGTTTTATTATTTAGATGCCAGCTTAACTTGCTATTACCATCGACTACAGCTAAAGCCAAAAGAAAAAGCTGCAGACGTCTGCAGAGCGATGATGACCCCGATGTGGGCAACATTTGCTTTAGACTTTATGCAGGGATTTTCTATCCAGGCTGAAATCTACGGAAGACCAGCTTATGAGATGATGTATGGATGTGTACAAATGTGAAAGGAAAATAAATCTGCTTCCTATTGTGTGATAATGTCTTGCTGCACTATGTAAAATATCATAAGTTGCAATGATGAAACAAAAACAGAAAAAGAAGCAGAAAATCTGCATATTTTAGAAAAGAATTAACAAACTTGAACAGCTAATTCATGAGAAGTTGGGGCTGCACCTAGAAATTGTCTTCTAATTACAAAAGAGACAAAAAAAGAAGAATGTGAAATAAACAAATATCTCTCTATATAAAACTATAATGGTTATCTCCAAAAAATTTCTGGTTTCATTTCTGTGTCCAGTCTGCAGACAAAGTTTGTCTGCAGACTGGAGAGAAAAATATCATTCTTGCCGATCTATCCAGCGTTAGATCGGGGCTTTGCATGGAAGCAGGCTGCACACAGTCATGATAAAACTAGCTTTAATTTACTTAAACAAACAAAGATTTCACCACCTCTGTTTGTTCTCTGTAGAACAGGAAAACTGACGTCAGGAACTCGGTTCAATTCAATAAGCTGAGGAAAAGAAGCAGAAAAGCTAGCTTAATAACCAGTTAACAAGAGGCTAGCTTGTGGGTGGCTAAAATTAGCTAATATCTATTAATATGGCAATTACTAAAAGCTGAAGGTTAATCTTGTTATATTTCATACTAAAGCGGTTATTGCAACTCTGGGTTGCTATAACTAGCCTGTATCAGGGTTAGCTTCCCCGTTAGCTTGTGTTGCTAGAGAAGAAACAGCAGCAAGCGAGACAAAAATGGACTTTTATGGACCCTCGCCCCCGCCTTTAAATGAAATCCTTAATCCTCTTTTTACTGGCTTTTTAAAGTTAACTGAGTTCCAGAGGCAGATTTTCATCAGTGGATGACAATATTACAAATCGTCATCACTTCCAGTGTTTTTTTAAATTCGTTCTCCGAAGGAATTTTTGCCAGAAATAACAAAGTAATGATGGCTCCCTCCAGTAGGCTACTACCTGTACTAATGTTGTCTTCATCAATTTTTTTTCTAATATGGTTGGCATCAACTAAGTTTTTCTCGCAGTGATAATAAGGTTGTTATGATGCGTTTGTTCGTGAAATGTCAATGTAGTTTTTTAAAAATCATTATCAACAAAACATGGTGCTGTTCTCATGATGCACATTTTAACAACTGGTTTGTGAATTTTTAGGTTAACATGGCAGGAGTTTAGGTGCTCACATAGTGGCTATCTTTTACTGAGTTGGTGCAGCAGGAACGCCGTCCTCCTGGTGATGATGTCATCTACTCTCAGAGGCTCAGACTTACGAACTGGAACGCACCATCAAACTTTGGGCTTTGTTGCTTCGTGTTAAACCTCATGTAGCTCCTCATCTGTCAAATCATCCCTTACAGAAAACACGTGTTGCATGCTTGGCCCAGGCCATTATGTGAATGAAAACAGGTTTTCAGTTAACTTACCAGGTTAAATAAAGGTCATAATAACATGTGAAGCACATGTGAAGCACATGTTAATGCGCATGTGAATCGCATGTGCAAACATCTGGTTCCAGAACATTTTCATGTGATCACATGAAACTTTTTAGGTTCCAATGAGGTTTACACATGTTATTCACATGTATCACACATGGTTTGCTAACCATGCTTCACATGTGCTTTCCTAATGCTCCATGTGAATAATATGTGGCTTATTAACATGCTTCATATGTTCATGATGTTTGGGTAACTAGCGTGCTTCAAAAATGATTTACACAGCAGCTGAGTGCGGTTTTTAAAAAATAAATCTCCAGACATATATTTTTAATGTGCCTTTAAATGAACTTTGAAATAGTTTTATTAGATGCTATTTGATTTAGATTAATTTATTTATGATTTTTATTATTATTTTATTAGTTTATTTAGCTTTAATCTTTATGAACATGTTGTAGTAATATATATCTTTTAAACTTATGATATTTTCCTTCTTATGATTATGTTTTTTTTGCTTTTATCCAGTACCCAGAGTTTGGGTGTCCAGCCTCAGCCCTTGGGGGCCTCTGTGTGTGCGTGTATGTGTGTACCTGTATGTCTGTATTCTGTATTTTAATTTTGTGAAGCACTTTGCTTGTATGAAAAGTGCTATAGAAATCAAGCTTGATTGATTGATATGAACCAGATGTGCATCATATACTAACATGTGGTTCACATGGGATTTCCATGTTTAGTTTAATCACACACATAAGACCCAACGTCTGATGTGCACATTTTACAGTGGTAAGAGTGTGAATGTGTCGCTCCAGGGAAGCTACTTAAAGCTTATGATAGGGGCTGATGGGGATAACGAGTAATATGTGAATCATATGTGGTTGAAATGTGATGTTTTGTATGTAAAATATGTCCCACGCAGCAGACCAACAACCTGAAATGATTCGTGGTAAATGTGAGTAATTTCCAGTCCACAGACGAATAAACCGGGACGTAAGCTGGCAGCAGAGAAACCACCGACATGGCTGCTTCCAGGCAGATGATTTCGCGGCTGTTTTCAGTCAAACTCAAAAACCAAAACAAATGTTTATGAAACTGTCCACATGACTTACCTCTGACAATGAGCTCCCCGAAGTTGGAGACAGCGGCGCCTCTGGGGGACAGCGTGATGCAGCGGTAGAGGTCCTGCTCTCCACGCTGAGCCTCCACCTGGAAAGTTGCCATCAGTCTCTTATGGCTCAACCGTGACAGAGACGGCGCGTCCAGCACCACGCCGTTCCTCCGCTGGCAAAGAGCACACACAGGTAAATCAGCCGTGAGCACGTGTGTTTACATAAAGTCTATAGGAGTGATTAAAAATGCACGGCAGGCTGAGAAGCAGACAGGAAGACAAAGGAGGGCTGGGATTTGCTACATGGGAAAGCAAGATAATGAATATGTGATAAATGTCACTGGTAACGATGGCGCTGAGGCTGCTGACAGGCCCCCCCGGGGGGTTGTTTCTGTGCAGCGGGACTGGAACTGACACCTCCTCGGCTCTCGGCGTGCTGACATGTCAGCGCTCCGGGCACACGGGCAATTGGCTGAAGCAGCCTGGTATGTTCGGGATGAGCCGTTCCAGGTGCGAGGTGCAATATACTGTATGCAGCTCTCCAAGAATAAGCAGATTATTTTGTGGCTGTCGCTCCTCACACGTAAGCAGGTCTGACATCCACGTTGGAGTCGGTTTAGGAGGGAAAATGCAGCGCTGTTGGAAGATATGTAATTATATGTACAGTGGCGGCAGCCTGCAGCAGCAGATTACAGCTCCTGTTATCTTCTGCTCATATCAGTATCATCTGAAATCTTCTTTTTAAAACGTGGCCTACTTTTTCCCCTTTTTACATTGTTTTCAAGTCATTATTTTTACAGCCACCTGCAGGTTTTTAAAGCAAATAAATGCCTCCGTGAGCAAAATCTGCTTCCTGTCTTGCAGCAAGCCCTGCACGTTAGCATAATTAAGAGTTACTGCCTTCACTAATTCACTAATAATTGGAATGTTTTCAGTTTAAAAGATGTGGATGCTCTTAAGTTTTCCAAACAGGAAAATGGCTCATTTACTGTACATCATGCAAAAACTTCAAATATTGACTGAAGGCCCAAGCTATGGATGAAATTGCTAATATGCTGTTTTTTTCAACGCTTGTCTTTCTTCCCCCTCCTTTTAATCATGCTTTTACTTCTGTGCTGATTGTTTGCCTAACTCAGAATATGCTGAACATATTCTAACATATAGGAGTTGGCAGCAGTCTGTTACCTGTTGTATTCGTGCCTGGGGAAGTGTATTTGGCAAATGTGGGGCTTCAAGATTCCTAGATGATAGGGGGGTGGGGCTTTCGGAGTTGTTTTCTGGCTAATCTATTTTGTTGAATTTATCTATTTAAGTTATTATTTAATTTCGATGTTTATTTATTTATTAAATTTTATTATTTAATTTTATCTATTAATTCATCTAATTATTTATTGATTTGTTTGCTTATTTTTTTATATTTTTTTATTTTATTTATTTATATATATATATATTTAGGTCCTTACCTTGACTCTGTCATAATGAGGCGACGGGGTGGGGGTTAAAGAGGGTGGGCAGGAATGAGATGAGGTGGAAAGAGAGAGGGAAGCAAATAACTGAACAGATAGTAGTATGCAGTTGACATGATCTGTGTGCAAACAAAATGGTCTTCATTGCTGGTAAATGCCCTTATATGTATATAAGTTTAAAATACAATAAAAAAATGGTAACAAAAACACTTTTCCAAACAGGAAACGTAGGGAATACTCGCTGACTTGGACTGGGAAGTTCACCAAAGTCAGACAGCAGGAGAAAAGTATTTATTTCCCTGCGAGTCTGTGTTGGATGCAGCTCTATCTGCACATTCCCAAACTTCTTAAAAATGGCTCTTTCACATGCCAATGATCTTCAAAGGCTTGAATTCAGAGCGAGGGGGTGTGGAATAAAATGGGCGAGAGAGACAAGGGATGGATCACCAAGAATACTGAGATCTCATTTGCAAAGTGCCTTCTCCTGCTGCTGCATTTCAAAAGCACTTAGATGTTGGAGCTTCAAGGCCGGAGGAGGAGTGGAGGCATTCAGGGATGGATTTTTGAAGATTTATAATAGCTCATATTCACACTATAGAAATTGAAACTATTTTCTGTTGAGACATGAGAAGAATGACTTTCAGGGTTTTGGTAAACTAAATGCCATCACAATGAGAAAAAACACTCAGGTGATAACTTTATTATCCTCATTTTCCTGCTTAATGCAGTGATTAGAAGACAAACAAATGGATTTATCATTTTTTTAAGGTAGGACAACTTAATAAAGTTAGAAGGAGTGATTTTAGGGCCATTTGCTGCAACAGCATGAATAAGGTCTCTGAGTGGTAAAATAATATAGAAAGCCGTGTAGTGAGTCAGTGTAATACTCATCAAGTTAGAGTTAAATGTTAAGAGCAAGCTCTGCTTAAAATAGAGCTTTAAACATGGAGTTCATGATGGTGGTAAAGTTACTAGTCTAATTTCATGTAATGGCATCACATCAGGGATATATTCATGGAACTCTCTGGATGTTACACAGCTACGTTTTCTATCATGACAACAAACCTTCCTAAACATAGGAACACTGCCTCCCGACCTCGGCTAGGTAAAGCCCCACAGCCATGAGGCTCCTAATGTGGAATCTCTGTAACATGAAATTCTCATAAAGTTTGAATAGTTTTGTGGTCAGACTGGTAATTTACACCTTTACTGGCCATCTGCTCTGATTGGACAGTTTGATTTGTCACCATCCAATCAGACAGACATGTAAAGGCAGGAAGAGACTTCACACAGTTTTTGGTTTGCATCTGGGAACCAATGTTTGCAGGAGAACTTCTCTCCACATGAAGAAGATATTTATCTGTTTATCAAACTCGATTTACTCGACTCCACGCCGAGTCCATCACAAGCAGAAACCTCCGGCTTAGAAACAAGAAGCCTATGCAGAAGTGCCAAACATTGCAGTTCTCTCCTCCTCCACTAGGTGCTGCTGCAAAACAGAGCAATTCCCCATAGACTCCCATGTTAAAAAGACCAAGTTTACTGCAGAATTAAAGATGTTTACAGTCTGGTTCAATAAAGCATTTCAGCTTTAAAAGGTCAAAATTTTCTCTCATTTGTCATTTAATCCTAAAATTCTCATAATTAGGGCGTGTCCTTTTGATTGACAGGCGACAGATATCCAGGAAAATGAGGCTGAGAGCAGCACAACTGCAGTTTGTAGTCAGATAACAGTGCTTCATAGCTTTACCCCACTTTCCTCCGTTAGCTGGCTAGCTCCCGTTAGCTCCGGGTTAGCTTTGTTAGGGTTAGGGTTAGCTTTGTTAGCTCATAGCTCAGAGTTTTTATTGGGTGTCAATCATCCCTCCCCACGCTCACAGCCCCCCTCTCAGTGCCTCCTCGTCGGCCATTTTTGGGTTTTCCAGGATTCATGAGGCCCGTTATGGAACCAAGATGGTGACGGTGGGAACCTCCCACTGAGTTTCTGTTCAGCTCATCAGAAACTTGCGGGTCATGTGGTTCTAAGGTTCATTCATTTATTTTACATTCTATGGTCCATCTTCTATCGCAGCATGTAAAACCTGACAGCAGGAAACACGGATACCATTACAGGTCCCACACAGGCTGTGGCTTCTTCTTTAGTGACGTGGTTAACCTGCTGGTACCAGACCTCCCGTCTTCAGGACATGACAAATAAATATGTATTTTCGGCAGTCTCCCTTCCCTTATACACCATTAGAAAGCAAAGTTTCTAGACTCAGGTCATACCTGTAGATTCTGTAAAGACTTATCTCAGACCACTCGCTAATGTGGTTTATATTCAAAGTCATTCTGGACTCCAGTAGCAGCTCAGCATGAGTAATGAGCAAAAAAACACTTCAACTGAGAAGATTCAGACGATAATCAAGTGAAATAATTTGTCAGTGCTAGAAGATAATTACACTCAGTAAGATTTCCTGAAATAAAAAAAAATATCTGGACTTTAGACGAGTGAGAAATCTCTTCCAGTCCAACAGCTTTATTTATTACCCGCTCCGCCGTCTGAGCCGCTAACGGCGCTACGTGTGCATCCCTGCTCCCAGATCATAAATTCATGTTTTGCTGCTCTCATTTTAATATCTTTTTTTGTCAAAGTTTCGATCATGTTATAACTTAAGGCATACAGAGCAGCATTTTTTTGCTGTTTCCCATATTAACAAAGTAATTGCTCGTCGATCATTTAAATTCAAGGCTCCTTCAGACTGGAACCGCTCGGCTCCATCAGATGAACATACCTTCAGGACGTACCTATTTACAAACCTGATGTTTTCTTACTGCTCTATTTCATTCAATTGCTTTTCTGCTGCAACTTGAATTATAACTGAAGACGGTCTGAGTTGTGATTGTATTGTGTTTTTGTTATTTTGTATAATAGTTTGTGCTGAGGACCCCCTTGATGCATCTCCAGGGGTTATCCTTCCAATAACCTTCAAGTTTCAAGAGTGAGGAAGTAACAACAGTGGAAAGAACAGAAACAAGCTGTTGTGGAGGACTTTCTTCACTGGAAATGAGCGTTTCACAACTTGTTTCTCACTTGTCCAAAGTGTAGATGAGCTTTCTTATTTCAGGACATATGCGTGTGTGTTGGTGCTGGGAGGTCTTGGTACAAGTCTAACAGCTAAAACTGGGTGTGATGGATCCAGTGTGATCTCAAACAGCGTCTCAGTGGGATCATTTAATGTAACATGTACGGAAAATAACCAATAGTAATATTTAGTTAGGAAGTAAGAAATAAAAGACAAGATTATGAAGACTTTTTGGCAGAATATAAGATTGTTAAACAGACTGGAAGAAAATCCTGATACACCAGTAAGGGTCCAGTAATTCATCTACAGACCTGATAATCAAGAACTGCAGCCGTATTCATTTAGAATCTTATCTCAATACGAGGAAGATTCCTAAATATCACTAAAAGCTTTTAGTTAAGAGCTCCTTCTCAAAAGGGGAACTTCTGCTACTGAGAGGACTTTTAACCCAAACATGAGTAGATTATTAAGAAACAGTGCCACATGTCTTTTGAATATACATGCTTTTTTATTTCTTAATTATATTATACATTTTTTTTATTTAATATATTTTTTATTTTATTCCATTAATTAAATATACTTTTCATATTTCTATATTATTAATGTTCTATAAAACTATATCTGTATGTTTTTCTTTTCCTGTTTATCACAAAAGAAAGTTTGGTTATTATCATGTAGAGTATGTGTTTACATTTATAAATATTTCTTTTACAGTAAATTACATACGACATACATGCATCTACTCAGTAAATGCATCACTCACTGAATCTCCACCCATAAATATAATAGAAAACATCTGTCAAACCGGTGTCAACTGTAGCAGACACTACGCATGAAAGGGTTAAAGGGACTCCATCGGATTTTTTACCTAAACATCAGCCTGATATGTGATGTAACTTGCTCTCTTATTTTATCTGGGTGTAGCTTATTTCAGCAGCATAGCTCCGATCCAAGCCAAAACCAGGAGACGGCATGGGTCCTGGATCAGGGCTGCACATGTGCATCCTGGAGCTCTGCAAGACTCGGAAACCCAAACCGAGGATAAGATGAGGTGCATCTGCTGCGTGAAAGTGCACATAAAAAGTGCAAAAAAAACAAATAACTAATTGTATGGAATGCCAAGGTTCATTATGTGTGTGTGTAGACAGTGTGTGCACTTATTGCACATAATATGTGAAGATGGAATGTGTGTCTGCATACATGGTATAATCATATTGTAATGTTAATGATTGTTAGAATCTGTTGTTTACAGCACAAGGTTGTATATTCTAGTTTTAAGGACTCGGGGATGATCATAACTGGATGTCGTCATTTCAGTTTGATGCATCAGTGCATGAAATTCTGGGAAAGATTAAGATAATCTCAACAACGAGATATATTATTGGTATTTACTGGAACATTTACTGAATTATACATATTCCACATTTTAGATTTTAGCAAATTATTTATGAACCTTTTCTCTCCTAAAATAGCTCCAGTGGGTTTTCTCTCCTGACTCAACCTTCACACACATCTCTGTGTTTTTGTAAACTTTGTTTGTAAACTTCAACAGTCTTTTCGTGCCTTGAAATGAGTTTCAGTGGGATTTTTGACCCTTTAGCCGGACTACGTTGAGCCAAGGCGGACTGCTGTCCACGTCTACATCTGCGTACAGAAGAAAGCCCTGCAGGTGAGGCCTGTAAGGTACCTCAGCCGTCAGGTATCAAACCAGAAAAACCATCTGGGAATGATTTTCGTGACTTCCAGCTGCTTTTCTGACTCAGCCTATGATAAATCTGAGTGTCTGACTGAATAAAAATCAATGTACATCTTTTTTATATTAAGATGTGAAAGTTGGAGCTCATGTGGAGCCATCGGAGTCTGGCTGAGGAGTTGTTAGATCTCCAGTCACATTATTTGGCCTGCTAAATAAAAACAAAGGTGACGTCTTCAGTCTTTTCCAGCTTTCTGACTTCATGGACATGACCTAAGGGTATACGATGAGGTGAGTCAAGTGAGGATTACTACTCATGTGGAAAAGTACATGTATGTACTTTTCTAATGAGTTCTAAATATTGTAAAATACTGGATTTTTGCTTCCAGTTTTTTTTTCAATTCAGTTTAATTAAAAAACATTATCTTATTTCACTATATTATAATTTACCAAATTTCATTACTTTTTTCAGTCTCAAGTTATTTGAGTCACTATTAAGAAATTTGCATTTTCTTTAATAAAAGGGTAGGAATAAATTTGTTTCCAACTGTATATGTATAATATTGTTAAATCTCAAATAATTTATCTGAAGTAATTCATTATTATTCATAATATTTCCTAAAAGTATAGTTGATTAGAGGCAAACATGTACTTACACTTCTTTGTACTAAAACAATGTCTCTAGCTTATTATCCTGTTATTACACTGGTCCAGCCCACTGGACACCTGAATGCAGAACCTGGATGAAGAAAAACTGATTCTACAGGAGAGGCAATGTTGAAATGAAATAAGTCTGAGAAACCACCTCCCTGTGTGTGTACAGTAAAAGTTGCTTGTAGTGCATCAGGTTGTGGACGTTTACGGCATGCTGTAGTTTGTGGATGACAGATGGTTGCTATGACACTAAGCAAAATATTTGTCCCTGTAGAGGAAAACTATTAGTCTACTAGTCGTGCTGTGTTGTAGCAGGCCAAAGCGTACCCTACCATGCGACACCTTCACGTTCTGGCTGCGTTGTGGTTGCAGGGTGATGCAACATAAGCAAAACCCAGAGAAGGAGCCAGAAGAGCTCATGGCCATGTGAAAAGCTTCCTTGAGGCGTTCCATGCTGCAGGAGGGTGAAGCGTTCTTCAGGATCACACTCATGGTGAAGCAAACCTGGCCGACATTGTCAGGCGGAACGATCCTGCCACTTCTTTTTTAAATAATCCACATCAGGCAGGTTGCATCCTGAAACCTGACTTCTGATCCTTCCCTCCCCCTCGGTTCACAGTGGGACAGATATTGGTTCAGCGGTGCGCTTCAGCGGCCTTCATCAAGGCATTCATTGGAAAATATCACATCTAATTTTATGTTTCTTTCCAGGTTTGTTGAGCTCAGATGGACAAAACTAATAAGAATGCAAATGTGCATTTGCAGTAATGAAGGGTTACCACAGAGCCGTTTTCTGTCCCCGTTAGCAGCCTGTGCATTACTCAAAGTTAATACGCATCTAAAGTCCAATTTAAGCTTTTAAATGAAAGAAAAATTAAAAATCACACACACGGGCAGATGAGCAAGCTTTTATATCCAGGAATAGTGTTTTTGTTTGTGAATTCGTGATGTGACTTCTTCCTTTTTGGGGAACTTTGTAATGTTACTGGCTAAAAGGGCTCTTTCATTGCAAGGTAAGAGCCTGACGAGCAGCCTTGTCCGTCACTGTAAAAACTGCAAATTCTTTAGGATGAAACAGTCTGTGAGGCTCCAGATGCCTTCTCCTCACCCTGCAGTCTCCAATCCCCTTCTATAATTCAAGCACTGAGATGTGGGCCTGACTATTCGAGCAGAGATGATAAATAAGGAGAAAACAAAAACACCCTCAGACGCCCACTCCTGTTCTTACCTCCAGTAGGAAGGGCTCTGTCTCAGAAACTTTGCCTGTGGCGATGCACTGAAACGAGGCGTTCTGCCCAGCGTTCACCTCCACATCACCCAGCCGAGAGAAATGAGGCACCTTGTCTGTGGAAGGAAGAAAGTGGCAGATGTGGACATGAACACTACTGTCTAAATATATTAAACACAAAAGCATGACAAGTTGTCTATGCACAGCCTTTACACAAACTGTAGCCTCACATAGAACCTTTAACTTAAGACTGTGCTGCAAACATCCAACCAGTAAAGCAAATACACTCTGTTTATTCTCTGACATTCAGAAAATTGCTCCTATTACACCAACTATAGGGTATAAATCTTACTTTAAGGCATGCATAACTAATTTAACTTTGCATTTTGTCAGTAAACAGCCTATAAAATAAGTCCCACCTGGCACTGCCAGTATATTAAAACAAAATTATATCTGTTTATGACACTGTGTGATAAACTGTGGAGTGCTAATGCATCCATACTGTCACCATTTAATGTAATATACCATCACTGAGAGCTCCGTGCGATTTCCAAGTGACTGGAGCTTTATTTTATCTCATTTTATGACTGTATTTTATTTTTCCCAGTTTAATACCAAAATAATGAATCAAGCACCAAAAAAAACAGAATAAAAAAAAACACACACAAAGGGAAGAGAAAAATGCTAAAATAAATATACACGTACACGATGTACAAAACCACTTTTCATGAAGAGGTAAAAGTGCAACTACAAATAAAGATAAAAAGACTTGCAGCGAATTTAAAGTGAAGCAGAACACTGCATCCCTCCCCACTTTCACAAATCACACCCTAATAACGTGCAGCTTTCTATTGTTCTCCTGCTTTTCAGCTGAGTTCCTCTCATTGTGTTCTCTTTCCTCTGGTTTATTAAATTTTCTTTCACAGAATTTTTGGAAATAATGTGTGAATTTCTTAGCTACATTTAAGAGGAGACGGAGACCTGCTTTTTATTTACACAATGGTCACTAACCTCAGTAAAACGAATGAAGAGTAAAACAGCAGTGCTCAATTCTGACTATTTTACACAATGCTACAGGAGCTACACAATGTTTTGTCTAATTCATCCTATTACAACACTGAAGGTATTCCTACGCTCTATCCATCTATCTGTGCTCATTTATAAAACTCTGCGTATGATTCTCACTAAAAGTGGACCCTGAAAATCTGGTCACAATTTAGTCAAACTTTTAATCTTTAATTACTCTTTCCAATATCCCATCCTTAATAATCATGCCTTTCTACCAGCTAAACTGGACCCAGTGTTTGTTCAGTGGCAAAGGGAGTGTTTAAGTAAACTTAGTGACCTCTACATAGACGGGATGGGAAAAAAACTGTTGAGGAATAATTGAGATACTTGTACATTTATTTGCAAATAAAAATATGTTAACAAATGCATCCAACAACCTTTTAACGAATTGAAAATTACTTATATTGTTTTGCATTAACAGTAAACACCCTGATATCCTGATGTATATATATATATATATATACATTAAAATTAATCATGAACATGTCTAAGGTAAACTAAAAAGCGTTATATTAATTTATGATAACAGCATAAGTGTTATAACACAGAAAGTACATAGAGCAAATCCTGCTGTGGTGTGGACAGAATATCTTCTCGTTTGAGATGGCATATTTTAACCGGCTGGCCATATATCAGACTAAATTCAATTCCAGCACAGTCATGCTTGGTTTTCACAGTAATCAACTGCAACATCTGGCTGAAAATAGCACAGCAGAAATTGCATCTCCCATTTCTACCCATTTTCCTCCCTCTCTCTCTGCAGTACTCTTTATGCTCTGCTCATGTAATAAGCTAAGTGAGAGCTACTGATTTCCTCATGTGCACAACTCCAGCTGTAAATAACTCATTTCACACGTACATCATATGTTCTGTAAAGATAGCTGAAGTGACCTTAACAGAATGAAAACAAGCTGAGAAAACACTGCATGGAAGACGTCTGCTGTGGTACAAGTAAGGATAATTTGTCTGCGAGAGACAGCATAAACTTTTTAAATCATCTCTAAAAGTCTAACGTTCAGAGGCCCAATTATAGAAGTCATTTGAGGATATGGTGGTGGCATTAATAATTACTGAGAAAATTTAATTTGAAATCTAAAAGCTAGGTAGTGTGGATATGTGACCTGTCGAGCCCTAATTAAGACCGTTAAAAATAAATAAAGGCGAGGTAAATTGAATCTCAAATGCATTTTGACTGTCCGCGATGTTGATTTTTTAAATTAGTAATGGCGCCTTTTATGATGCAGGAGAGATTAGTCTATGACTAAAACACGTGTATAGAATAAAACGTGGCCTGCAGAGTAACAAAAAAGGGGAATGAAAACTGAGGAGTACATATAGTACTTTCCAGTTAAATCTTCCTTTGGGCAGGAAACTATTACTTTTGTTTTTTTAAGGGAAATCTGTGTTCTGGCTCCAAATAAATGAGCACAGTATTCCCTGACAACAATGATGAGCCACTATGGGTGCCACCATGTCTAAAATTAGCTTTTATCAGGCACTGAGGGGCCCTGGAAACACTCTCCATCCTAAATCACTACGGACACTCATCCTGATCCAGAGTTGATGGGATGTAAGCTTTGGTACAAAAGTGGAAAAAAAAACCTGGATGCTGAATTTGGAAAGGGTTATTTTAGCTTCTCTACTTCCCAGAGAGCATCCGGAGATTTATAATATGCAGCCAGTCTGGTTCCATGAGCGCCAGAAAAGGATATCTGAATTTCATGAACTCATAAATACTCCACATTATCATTCATTAACATTTTCCACATTTATGCTGCTAAAAAAAATATGCCCTATCTCACTGGGAGGCAGCACTGGTCTTGGATGTGTAGAGTGGAGTACAGAAAAAACCTCAAATCAGCATCAACGGGAGTGTTATTAGACTTTGGTTGTAGAAGCAAATAGTTAATGTAAAACTGTGTTGAGTTTTAAAGCTGTAAGGATTGATTTCCTATCACATGGAGATGGTCCAAAAGAAAATGAAGTAAAAGGACCTTGAGTTTCTGTACAACATGGGTTCAACATTTACATTCACCAGAACAACATGTCGGAATGAACTCAGCAGAACAGAACGTAAAAGATCAGCAGCTATGAGTCTGAGCAAGTGACTATGACTTGTGGAGTTCCCCAGGGGTCAGTCCTTGGACTTCTCATGTTCAACTTGTTTATGCTCCCTTTGGGTCAAATTACAGAACATTGACAATAATTATGAAACCAATCCAAAATTTTCTGTGTCTTTATGTGTCTCAATAGACTTGAAGTGTCAGAGTCTGGAACAAATAAACATTTGGGTGAGAGAGAATGTTCTACAATTAGATGATGGGACCCACATATATCTATATTGGTTGATATTGGTATTGGAAATTTTGAGTTAGACAGTATCAGTATATTGGATATCAGTATAAAAAAAGCCACTGTTCAACATCCCTAATATTTATTCGTCGCTCCCTTTTATTACTTTTTAATGTTTTCTTTGCACTGTCTGTCATGTTTTTAATGTGTTGTGTAATTGTCTTGTACAGGAAGTGTGCTACACAAAAAATCTTCCTTGCCTAATGCCTTGTAATAACACTTCAACCCTGAACATCAAAGTAATACCAGACTACAACCACTAACTGTCCTTTTCCTGCCTCTAGCATCACGTTTGGTGTAGAAGCACTTTGCTGGGACGGAAAGGTCAGCCATTCAGCCGGTACAAAAGAAACGCCTCCTGCTGTGTTATTGCAGCCCTGACACTCAAGACAGGTTCCAGGTATATGCGCTGACATTGCCCCCCTGTCAGCAGAACTGTCTCCAAGTCTTCAGTCACCTCAGGAAAGCTCAGGCCCAGGAGCTCATTGTTCAGCCGGCTACTCTCAGCGGACTCGGGAAAGGTCAGCAGGTCGGCTACGAGCGCCGCAGACGTAGGTACTTACAGCAGGGGTAATTGAGCAGCATGATGTCGTCCAAGGCAATGTAGCCCTGTCGTTCTTCAGAAACCATGGCCTCAAAGATAACCTGTAGAGACAACAGATGAATGAAATGACTACACACCGTTACATCATGAGACTGGCAGGAAGGGAAGGGAAGGAGAGAGGGTTCAAAGTTCTGTTAGGAGCAAACAAGCGCAAATATTTAGATAATGCCAAAGGAAGTTTAAAAGGAAACGTAAGCCATCCTCGGGAATGTTTCACCGCTGTTGCCTGGCATTTGTCATTCAGAGCAATTTAATCAACCTCATAACAGAATTAGTTATTAGCAGAAGCCTTTCATCTCCTTAAACCGCCAAGAAGGAAATGTCAGGATTTAGTATAAGCCCGTCTGAATCAAAAGACAAGAGCTCTCTGGAGTTTCTGTTTAGTGCTGAAAGGTCATATGTCTCATATGGATGCACTATCACACCAGGAAAAGGTTTAAATTACTTTGCAAACACCGGCCTGAACAGCTTTGAGGGGCAAGGCAGATATGAGACAGGTGTGTAAAACATGCTTAAAGACACAATCCTAATGTTTATTTAAATGAAGCTAGTTTCTGCATCCATGTTTATGCATTTACCTAAAACTCTGCTACCGTCCATCCAGCATACACAGCGGGCTGTACCGTGGGATTACTCCATAACATCTGTTTTATTTTCTGGCTTAGACTTTAAGCAAAAGTCTTTATAGAAACCTTTTCTCATTTTCTGAGTGGATGAAGGGAAATGCTTTGGCGTGTGGCAGCTAAATGATCAACGTGTTCTCTGCAGAGGGCTGCGGTTTATGGGAATGTTAAAAGCAGTGACCGTGAAACAGCTTCCGTGTAATTCAGGATTACTCAAAGGTAAAGTGCCTGGTTACTGAGAGTGCGCTGTGTAGCATCCGGTCTGATTTTAGTTGCAGTCTGGAAACAGCTGCTCCATCCTCTCTGCTCAGCAGTCCTGGGTCTGCTAAATTGTGTTTTGCAATGCTGGATTATTTATACTCATACATGCAATTCTTACAGATTGGATATAGTCTCTGGAGCGACGGTGTTCATCAGAAACCTTGAAACCCACACGCAGAAACACACACCATACTCAGGCTGGAGGACGGACTGTCATGGCATGGAATTTTGATTATTCATTAAAACTGGAAGGATAGGGAACCATCATCTTCCAGCTAGAAATGTGAATCTGAAAAACATCCTGAATGGTAGTAAAATCATATCAGGAAGAAAAACAACAGTAGAGCTCAGGGTTACGTTTCATAGTGAAAGTAAGAACATTCCTACTTGAACAATGTGAAAGGAGCTCAGGAGAACGGGACTGAACAGCTGTGCAGTCATAAGAAAAGCACTCATCAGGAGGCTAACTGGAGAAAAAGGCTTCAGTTTGTTTAAAGACTGGATTCTGGAGGGATGGAAGAAGGTCATGTGGTCCGATGAGTCCAGACTGACCCTGTTCCTGAATGATGGAAGTGCCAGAGTATAAGTGATGCAGCCATCATGCCTAGTGTCTACTGTACAAGCCTGTGGGGGCAGTCGAACCCTGCGTTCACACCAAGCGCGAGTAAAATTATTCGCGTGAATAAATTACATGTCAAGCCAATGTACAGATGCAAACTGACATCCGTTTGCTTGGGGCGGCGAGTTTGAGGTGAATTTGCGGCGCGGATGGAGCGATTTCGCCCGTTCGCTCGCGTTCAATTTTTTGAACTCGAGTGGATTTGACCCGCGAACAATCGGGAAAATGAATAGTAGCGGTGTGTGAGCACTTGTGTCTGTGTGACACCACGGATATGTCCTAGAAAAACAGGTACAAGAAGGAACTGGCTTGGAGGACAGTAAGTGAGGAGACTCTGAAATAGCCCTGGAAGTGGCCGTCATCGAGACGTAGAATAGCTAACTCCTGGACAGGGTGAAAATCACCCCGCTCCGAGCGGCTCTGAAGGATCTGATGGACCCAAACACACCGACGCCTTCTTTTTCCCGACTTCCAAAGCAGGTACAACGCTGCAACTCTCTCATAATAACCACGCTCAGCCAAATTCTTTGTTCACTGAAGTGACAAGCAAGCATTCCCATTCCAGAAAGTTTTTTTCACACGCGAATGATGCAAATAAATATGTTTCATTCACGCGAATAATCCGCTCCATTTGCGCAAATAATTCTCCCAAATTAAGCGAGTTACCATCCAGTGTTCGCGCGGTGAAATACAGATACAAACGCGAATTGGAGCGCTTGGTGTGAACGCAGTGTATGATCTGGGGTTGCTGCAGTTGCTGCAGATTTAGGTTCAGGCTCTGGATTCATGGTTGTCATGCTGGTTCAGGAAGCATCATTGTCATACATGGATCGGCCAGACCAGAACCCATGGAGGGTCTCTGGGATGTGCTGGAGGTCGGACTCTCCATCATCGATCCAAGATCTTGGAGAGAGATGATGCAACACTGGATGGAATAAATCTGCTGACATTAAAGAGGCTTCTAGAAACAATGACACAGCGAATGCTGCTGGAATCACAGATAAAGAACGTCCAGCAACACATCAGTGAAGCCTGTTGTTTGGCAAAGCCATGAATATACATGTATGCATGAAAATACCTTGATGAAATGTGTATTTCACCATTTTCAAACCCCAAACAGGAAGCACCATCTCCTTAAATCAAGCATCCTGGGTCTTGTCCATATATCTGTGTCACATGTGAACCCCTGCAGGAAGGTCTGGAAACCATGATTGGCTTGAACATGACACATCAGGAGTACAGGCAGCTATCTGAAACCCTGCATAGATTATGTGATGGTTCCAGATAAAGGATGACCAACATCAAAGACTTGTGGTGATTTCTTTGATCCTGATTAAAAACAGTTATGCTACAGGATGGTGAGAAGTTCAACGGTGGTCCTACGACCACCCTGCACTTTGACTCAAAGACATATAATATACTGTACGTGTAGATGCCACGTTCAACACTGCTGGCTGCAACACCGATGCGCTAATAAGACGGCCGTCTTTGTGCACGGCTGCTCGTCCATTTATTAGATTACATGTAAAAGACAGGAGGCACCTCCATCATTTATTATAATAATTCATTCTGTCAACTAATTTATTTAACATTATTAAATAGAAAGCAAAATAATTTATCTTTAAATACTTGATGTTCCAGTGGATGAATTAACTGGTAGTAAAATAACGATTCACTTGTGTAATTATTTGGGGTTTGGATGTTTAATGACAATGATGTCTATGACCCACATTATTATTACCGGACCTCAATTAACAATTCAGATTTTCTTTTAATCAAATATCAAATA
>JAVQJG010217525.1:0-19362 GCA_036024015.1 Craterocephalus amniculus
ATGGAAGGTGATTCCTGGTTTGTAGCCTTCTTCTATCTGAGCCCCCCTATGCTAAACACAAGTCTGGCATTGGAAGTTTGCTGCTGAAAACGCCAAATCAAAATAACATATTAAGTTAAAAACAATCGATTAATTCAATCAAATAGTCCCGTGTGACCCTAAAAAGGTTACATTTTCAAGCAGCCAATTTATCTTCAAATCGGTTGAAAGTTCATAAGCCTAAGACTATCTGAAATTATAAAATACCACTTGACTCGTATGCCGCGTATTGTCTTCTGACAGCAGCCTGGTCTGACCCAATATGGCGGCTCCATCGGCACGTCTCTTACCCGGGGATGCGGCGTCTACCTATATATGTCTATGATTCTACTCGGTTCGACTCCACTCGACTCCACCCGAGTCCACCCCCTTCGGCCATGTTGTAGTTTTTAGCGATTCGGTTCTGTACTGGCAGAGATAGTAGCTTAAAAGTGTCAACAACACAAAACTCGTCCATTCTGCCTTACATGTTCGAGCCAGAGTCTGACCCAGAGCAGGAAAATGAAGACGACGAACCGGCAGTACCGCGCCTTCAATCATTTTGTCTTGTCAAATCTCAACTTCGGCATGACTGCGGTTGGACTACAAAAATCGAAGCGAAGGGGAAAATGGCGGATCACCAAACTGTTTACCCGGAAGTCCATGACCATATTTAGCGGAACCGCAGCAAATACAGCGACGTTATAGATAGAAAAACGTAATCGTAAAACGTAAAGATAGCAGTGAAAACAAAACGGACTGAAAAATATGACCAAAAAAGAATAATAAGGTTTATATGCTCCACCGGAAGTGAATAAATTAAATTTTTCTGCACTCTTGAACACTCGGAAAAGACAAAAACGGGTATTTAAGGGATTAAAAAAGTGGATTTTGCATGATACGTTCCCTTTAAGTTGAGGCAGAATCCACTTAGTTTGGACAGCTGTCTCCTGCACGACAGAAGGCAGTGAAAATGTTAATTCTCTTTCCTTTTTTTGAGGTTTTAATAATTGGGAATGCATCCTTCTCAGGTGCTGGTGAAAATCCTTCCAGCTGCAGTCATAGATCATAAAGTCTTATTTCAAAAGTTATATCTGGTAGGAGGTTCACATACTGTGTAAAACCTGGGACTGTGCAATTGCTTTACTTTTTTGAAGTTCTGTCTGAAAAGAACCTCCAAGCAAGATGATCTAATTCAAAAATATGTGAAGATGTTGTAGACCAGATTTGTCAGGGAGAATCCTGAGCTTTGCTTCTCATATTTATTATTCCACTCTATATAGACACCCAAGTACCTAATGACAAACTTAAACATTGCAGTGACCACTCTACTCACAGGCAAGTCTTACCAAGACAACTTAACAATACTGATCTCATCCTGCCCGCATTGAGGGGGTACTATTTGCAGTGGAAAACGAAAGTTAAGCCATATCAGAAATGTCCAGTGACCTATACATTTTTATAGAAAGAAACTGTTTCTTTAAATACTTTTACCCTAGTTACACTTTTTATATAAGTATATGCAAGTTTGTATTTTATCCCTAACCCTATTCCCTGATTTGACAGTTTCTTTGTCTCATGCTCTGTTCAATCTTCATTTTTTTAGTGCCCTGAACACGAGCAGTCTGCTGTGTGATTGTCACATGCAGTGGCTGGGTCCTTGGTTGACAGAGACCCAGTTCCAGGAGTCTGTCTCGGCTATCTGTGCACATCCCACAAATTTGCTTGGCCGCAGCGTTCTGTCCATCAGTCAAGAGGAGTTTGTTTGTGGTCAGTTTTATTGTCTTTTTTTTTTCTTTCTTTCTTTACATGACTCTACTCTGGTGGCCCATCTGTAGCCATCTGTGTGTGTAGAAAACTGTACTATGTTTTTAATATGAGAATCTTCCACATGTTACATTTCTCTCTAGAAATTTGGTTCTCTATTTAAATAAACTTTAGTATGTGAAGCTGTTACAAATCCAACGATAAGGTAAATATTTAATTAGGAATCAGCTAATCCTACTTTTTTGTTTTTATAAAGATCTGCAAAAAATTGTGTAACAGTGAGAAAACAAAGTTCCGCCTGACCCTGCTTGTTTTGCCCATGGACAGATGATTTCCCTAAGCCTCGGATCACAACTCACCCTGAGACGGCTGTGGTGCTGCGGGGCAACAATGTGACGCTGAGTTGTACTGCGTCCAGTAGCAGCGACTCGGCAATGACCACCGCATGGCGGAAGGACGGGGAGGTGCTGTACGATGCAGAGGTGCAGAACTATGCCCGTTATCAAGAGGGCGAACTCATCTATACCACCGTCCTTCACCTCCTTAATGTCAACTTCACCGATGAGGGGCGATACCAGTGTGTGGTCTCCAATCACTTTGGCGCTAATTATTCCAACAGGGCCAAACTTACTGTCAACGGTGAGGATAATTCTTGTGTCCATAGAATGTGATGATTGATTGTTAGCAGAATATTCCTTTTTTTCTTTCTTGATCTGCAGTATGTTAGTTCTTATAGTCATTGTGCTCGTCCTGCCAATATTCTCAGCTCTGATTCAGCTCCTGTGACTTATTCTACTGTTATTTCATGGTTCAACAATTGTCATAATGATGAAGGGACAAGTCAAAAGTTTACTGACAATTAACCATAACCCCACATTTTCTGCCTGCTTTCTTTTAGAGCTGCCCTCTTTTCTTAAGACTCCCATGGACCTAACAATCCGCATCGGGCATACGGCCAGGCTGGAGTGTGCCGCTGAAGGTCATCCATCACCTCAGATTGCTTGGCAGAAGGATGGAGGCACAGACTTCCCGGCTGCCCGAGAGCGTAGGATGCATGTTATGCCAGACGATGACATCTTTTTCATCGTTGATGTGAAGACAGAAGACATGGGAGTGTACAGCTGTACAGCTCAAAATGCTGCGGGGAGCCTGTCGGCAAACGCTACTCTCACTGTTCTGAGTGAGTCAACCCTTTTGAATAGCATTGTGTATTACTGTTCTTTATTTTTTATATATATTTTTTTTTTATATTTCCTTTACTGGGTCATTTAAACTGAGTCATTGTGTTCAAATTGGGCACTCATTTATGTTTATTTCTCACTAGAAGCTGTAGGTTTTGTTTTGTCACCTTGCCAATTCTAATGATTGTTCAAAAGCAAACCTTGTAATTTAGATTTTTTTTAAAAGCCGTTGGCTGGTTTGTTAATGACGATTTGAAATCGGCAACAAATGTTGGTGAAATCAGCTGTTTTTTGAGCACATTTCAAACATTAAAGAACACAACTCACACCCCACTTTAATTGCTTTAAACATGAATAAACTTTTTTTTTTTTCTTTTTCAGAAACTCCAACCTTCATTAGGCCGCTGAAGGACCGAGCGGTGGCCCGCGGTGAAACAGCCGTGCTTCAGTGTATCGCTGGAGGCAGCCCCGCTCCACGTCTCAACTGGACCAAAGATGACGGACCTCTGGTGCTTACAGAACGCCACTTTTTTGCTGCAGCCAACCAACTCCTTATCATAGTCGATGCTGGTCCAGCTGATGCGGGGAAATACACTTGCATAATGTCGAATACTCTTGGAACAGAGCGTGGCCACATCTACCTCAGCGTGTCCCCATCACCAAACTGCAATACTGGCCCGGGCTACTACCAGGACGGCTGGACTGTGGGCATCGTGGTGATCGTGGTGGTGTGCTGTGTGGTCGGAACTTCGCTGGTCTGGGTCATTGTCATCTATCACATGCGCAGAAAGAGCGAGGACTACAGTATCACCAACACTGGTAAATAGTTTTCAAAATAGCAATCTTTATCCAGACTGCAGGTTTTTTAAATCTTGTGTCAGTATTTTTACTTTTTTGTAATTATAACTCAGTATGATGTAACTAAGTATGTGTCTGTTACAGATGAGATGAACTTGCCAGCAGATATTCCCAGCTACCTGTCCTCCCAGGGAACTCTATCAGAGCCTCAGGAAGGCTACAGTAACTCAGAGGCTGGAAGCCACCAGCAGCTTATGCCACCCCTTTCCAACGGATACATTCACAAAGGCACAGACGGTGTGTAATCTGTCTTTTAAGTTGTGACATCAACCCCTTTTTTTTATCTGTAACACAAACCTTTTGTGTCAGTGCCGCTGATAAAAATAATACTTGATTATTTGACTTTTTTTCATTGTAGTCGTCATAGAAAATTGTAACATCTGCATTATAACCTTGTCGTAACCACAGGATAATTATGTCGGTACACTTTTCTTGTATTGGCACTCGTTGCCTTAGCAGTGTTCCCTTTGGACTTCAGATTTCCTGTAGCGTGCACCGTGCAGCTACAGCTGCACACTTGCAGAGAAACCACTGCGCCTCTGACAGCGGCAAACCCCTTTTATAAGTCCCCTTTAATATTCATACTGTCTTGTTCAGTGAGCAGATGACATTTAGGGAACTTAATTAACAACAGATCATGGTGATGTTTATAATTTGGGGATTTTTGATTAAACATAAACTACACTTTTGTCTTCTTTTTTCTAGTTGGGCCTTGTCAACATTGTAATAACAAGCAAACAAAGCTTGTAATGTTGACATCACAAGGAATACAAGACTATAAGAAATCAGACACAAGGCGCTTTGCCACCCCCTTCATTCCTTATGAATCGTAGTTGACAATATAAACAAACAAACATAGAAAACATAAATTTTAGATGTCTTTAAATAAAACACAGCTTCTCAGATGTGCCTCTCATTGTTCAAAGGTTTGAGACACTGCTGGGCTTGTGTTGCTGTTTTTGTGTTCGGGATCATCTCTCTGCTGAAATGAAACGGTAACTGGTTATAATTGGCGTCCCAGGTGTGTGCTACGGAGACGTGGGCAGCGAAGTGGAAACTGAAGGGAATGGCGCGCTACACTGCAGAGTGGGCTCTCTTTTCACCGGACGTAGCAGTTTCTATCCTGGGGAGCCTTGTGAGGGACTCGTCGGAGCTCCCACAGGTGAGCTGTCCCTCTAATATGTTTGTTTTTACATTACGATGTTGCATAATAATAACATTTTAGTATCGTAACCATTTAAACATTTAAATCTACAATATATAGTTGGTATAAGATTGCAAAAACAGCTTTGTTTACAAGATGTTAGTTTTTTTTTCATCAGGTGGTGCAGGACCTCTGGTAATATGCTCTGACTGCTACGACAACGCCAACATCTACTCTCGTACAAGAGAGTATTGCCCCTATGCCTACATGGGGGAGGATGATCTGCTGGACAATACTTTACCTGGCCTAAAGGAGGGCGTCAGTGAGAATGCTCAGCCCGAGGATGCAACACTAGAGAGCCTCATGGGGACCTCGCATGACAAACGGGTGAACAGCCACGTTCCCCCAGAGCACTACGTCAATGGTGAGGCATTAAAGAAAACCTCTACATCAACTTTTTAAAGCCAGATATTGACATTTAGGTGTGAACTGCCATGTTTTTCCCATTAAGGTGTTTTCAAGGGATGCATAAAATCTTCACCCTCCATCAGTTTTTATCATATCCTGTAGAGTTTTGCAAGCACTTGCCGCTTCTCGCGGCTGTTCTAAATCTTGCCGACGTACAGGCTCGATTGCTCCCAGCTTGCTTTTGTAAACCAGCATGAACACTTTTGAAACAGTCAATTCATTGATTTATGAAATTTGCAAATGAGCTTGCACAGTGAACCGGTAAACCCACGGCTAAACGCTCCAGCTTACGTTTATTGGAGGTATTGATCTTCAGAACATTTTCTTATTAGATGTGCGGGTGGAGTACATGATGATTATCAGGGCAGCTGAAGGCTCAGGGCGATGCTTCCTGCTGACATAAAACCCGTCATTTATTATAAAAAATGTCATTTATTAGTAATCACGATTCTTATGCATGTAATTATCACAGTTTTTTGTTTTAAGTCAAGGTCTGACAATGTGTGGTCATAATGTCTTGGGTTTTTTTTCCTCTTCTTTTCAGATTCCCTTAGTAAATCATTCTGGAGAGAAGCAGGAGATCCATCCTCGAATCCCCAACCAGGAGCATCGCACCTCACACTGACTGTACACAGGACACCTCCTTTAACCTCTGCTGCTCATGAGGCAGTGGAACAGAGTGAAGCAGAGGCTAATTATCTCCCAAGCCAATGCACCCAAGACCACAGAAGTGCCTCTAATAGGACTAACCTGCAGGAGCATCTGGCTCCCACATAGTTCTTTACACTCTGGCCACATTCTGCCTCAGACTCGTTGCTGCGCCCCATCCCATCCCATCTTATCTTTTTACCCTTCTACCTCCAAAGAGACACCTCACAGTCTGCCAAAGATGCTCTCTTGTATGTTTACATTTCCCTTTTACTCAAGAGGACATGCTAACATTTCCCCGCTATGGAAAGACAGATGTATCTGATGGGCAAAATAAACCAGTGATTAAAGTGACCTCAACCTTTAGGAGGTCTCCCCCCTTTTTTTTCTCCTCACCCTCATTCTCCACTCTTCTGTGGTCTCCTGTGAGAGAAAACAATGAATGTATGCTTTAAAGAGCCATGTCAGATGCTGCCGTGAGAGAACAGCAGGACGAAGTGGCCTTTACACAGGTTGTCGCATCATTCCTGACAGACACACATGCTGGAGCAGCCTGCATGACTTTGAAAAGAAAGCACTGAACGCCTCTTCCCAAGTGGGGAAAATGGGGTCTCAACAAGGGGCAGATGTTGTTCCCTGACCAGCAGATTTTGGTTAATAATGGAAAGAGCCTTCAAGGCTTACCTCCAACATTCTCACAGCAATTCTGACTGACTCTTATGCAAATCCCAGAGACAGTAACACCAAAATGAGGTGTGCATCATGAATATATATATATATATATATATATATAAAGAGATATATCCTATATCATCTTTAGCTATTTTGTTCAATATCAGGCGCAATTGTTAATTCTGTAATTTTCTGTCTTTATTATAACAATAATAATGATGATAAGCAGTTAGGGAAGAGTACAAACTTCTTTTGCACATGAGACAATCCCAGTTTTGCTGGCTATTTTCTGATGGTTGTCTAATAGATTGCCTGTTTTACACATTATCAGTAACCTTGTTAAGGTGAAATACAGGTCTTTTCTTTTTTAAATGTTTTTTATTTTATTTCACAAGATGCACTGATTTGTTGGCCCTTATCCTTTGTTACAGGCACTTAATGGTGGCAGGCTTAATTATGCAGTTTACATGCTGTTTTTTTCCATGATAAGGATTTATCACAGTTGTCAATGCTTCCGTAAATATTGACTAAGCCTTTTTTTTCCTTGGGACTGTGAAAATTAGAATGTATCATTTTCTGTATGTATGTGTACATAATGTTATCTATTGAATTCCATGCTCTACTGGTACATTTGACATACAAGTTATATAATCTTTTAAAAACATTCGGCTAATTTTGTTTTAAGCAGTTGTCCCAGCATTATGCTCAAATGTTTGTTAGAATAAGAAATGTTTTCTTGATATTTGGGCTTATTTCACTTATGAACTGAAAGACCCTGATCCAACAGCAGTACTGTTGATGGGTTTTTGAAAAATGGAAAAACCTCTTGTGTAAAACTGTGGTCTCATGAGTTATTCTGAAAAATGATTGCACTTCAGAGTCGCTCAGATGTGACTAGCCATGTTTGTGACTCAAATATTTGCTCATCATATTTAGAATAAATAGCCTTAGACATCAATATACATTATGTAACGCTATCTACAAAAATATATATATGTCGGAGGGGTGACTATTCAGCTGGTGCTCATTTTCACCTCTGTCATTTCAATTTGTGCAGAAACAACATAATGCAGAACATTACAGCAGCACCTCAAATGGACTTTTCCTTAATGATCACACTGCTGTTAAAAAAACACATTAAATAACTCATTAAATCTGTTGCAGTAAAAACTGAACATCTTAAATTTAATCATTACTTAGAATACAAGGCAGCTGCAGCAGACTGCCTCAGCATTAGCTGTGTTTACGACTGGCTAGAGTTCTAATCACTGTCATGGTTCATAGATGTAACATCTGAAGACAGATTGGACTCCCTTGTTTTTTGAGCGCAGTATTCCCCGTCCTTTCCTCCGTGGCTATATTTATTACTACATTATCCTCCAGGGAGGATTTGACCTGTTGTAGTGGTACAGAGTGTTAAAGCTCAGCCACAGTAAAAACATGAAAACTTCGTCCTCAATGAATGGTATGATGTAGCTTGATGCCCTTTTTAGTAGAACATGGCCGAATGTGTTTTTAAAAATTGCCTTATGCACTATATATCTATGAAATGAACCTCCTCTGGTAATGCAGGGGTGAATTGTCTGTTCCTCTGCACCCATCTTTGCTTCTTGGACATTCCACACCTGTTCTTCCAAACTGGCTATCAAAGTTAAATCAACTGAGACTAAAACCTGAGCATGATTTTTTTTTTGGTTCCTTTGTATTTTGTTTCTCCTCCTTGTTTTATCTTTAGCAGTAGTTTTTGTTCATGTGTACATTTTATGCCACTCTTGCTTGATACAAAAGATGTAGAGAAAAACTTGCAGTCTTCCTGATGGTGCTACATCCCCATGGGCAGATGCTGATGCGGAGTTCAGTGTTTTTCACCAACACGGCCTAGCACATACTGTGCATTTGTTACATACTCTAAAACATCCTTCATGACTTTATACCAAAGTTAAGCAGTAAATGTTCTGGCAATAACCAGTGCTGCTGTTTTATTTGCATTGTTGAAGTTGCGCTTTTTGGGGTTTTATTTTGGACCTTGTTTACTGGTATATTCTGTAAAGCATGTATAAAGAGAGCCTTTTGTTACATAGCCATTACTCAAAATATTAAACATGTTCTCATAACTTGCTTTGACTATTATTTATCTGGACACTGTGTACTAGAAATGGCTTAAGCATCTACTAAGCCTTTATTTTTGTGTTAAAATATATTGGTTGAGTCAATCAATAGTCTGAATCTAAAGTGATTTATTAAATTGATAATTATGGGTGACAGAGAAAAGCAGAAGAGTTTCTCGTGTACAACTGAAACAAGCCAATGTTTGCTTGTACTGTTTGAACATGTTCTTACTGGGTTTGACTTGGGTAAAAATGATTACAGCAAAGGCATCTTATCAACAACATAATTTTCCTGTAACACCATGGAGTGATTTTTAAAAGACCAAGCCAACTGTAATCTGGATTTAGTCATGTCAAGCCAATGCAAAGCCGGCTAATTTGGGCATTAAAACACTACTCGTCCGTCAACAGTCTTGACGTCAAGAAAAAGGCTGCTTTTAAGTCAGTTTCTTTGTGGAATCCAGCAGAGTCCCAGCATACACTGGATCTAATTTGCTCATCAGCCCCTGCAAGCCAATGAATTATTCAGCAGAATGCCCAGGGCGGCAGTTTAAACTCAGACTTCCAGTGGGTCATATTCCAACAAATGGAAGCAACTACAGCTTCATAAGCATTACAGAGGGCATGTGTTTGGCTACCAGTTATAAAGCTAATAGGCTTTGCTGACATAACATGGCACTGACATATAACTGTCCTGTGGGCCAACATGTCCAAATTGTCAAAATCCATAATGCTGCATTTGAAAGATTTTGGCTGAAGCAAATTGCAACATTTATTCAAACTCCACAATTTATTCATAGAGGCAGAGTGATGTGTACAAACGTTGACCGACCTCCATGCCATATCACTACTCAATTGTCTTGTGTTTCATCATCAGATCAGATCATAAAATCAACATTTAAGCAAATAGTTATGTCATTTCTGGGCTTTGATACAAACTCAAAGACATTCATGCAAATATGACTTTCTGCAAAATCTGCATTCTGAGGCGAAGGCTTTGCATGTTGGAGGAACCGTAGTGTGCTTGAATGAAAGGTAAGTTTTACAGGTACCTATGAATCAAGGGTTTTTAAAAAAAACATTGGACAAAGAAACAATTTCATTCAATTCCATGGCTTTACAGGTAAAACAAATTAAAAGGAGTCAGCTTAACAACTATCCATACGAGAAGCACAAATTGATCAGAATTAGTTTTTTTTCAGTAGTACACTAACAACTGTGCAAAATGTTAGAAAAATCTGTAACAGCAGTGCTAAATGATATATTAATGTATTCATAGTTAATTCAAGTAGGCCTGTAGCGAAGTTGAGATAGATAGCTAGATAGCTAGATAGATAGATAGATAGATAGATAGATAGATACATAGATACATAGATAGAGAGAAGGTTTTCCCTGCAGATGTCATTTATACAAAACTGCAGATAAAGCCCCGAAGATAATTCAAATCTTTAATGTATAATGAACATATTATAGCATGGGATATCCTCTGAGTTCCATGATTTCACCACAGGGGGGAGCTAATTAGATATTATATGGTCACTCGAAAAATTCCCTCATGTTTTTCTCCTTTTGCATGTGGGATCTTAATTAGGTTACATTTGCTTTTCACCCTTAATATTCTTGTTATAGCTTTAGATAATCTTATGTTATAGAAATTGTTCTTATATGTAAGACTAGTGCTTTAAGAAAAATGTCGATATTCATTAGATTCATTAGATAATATTTATAAATAATTCATTTAGGCAGGAACTAAGGTGACGATCATTTACGGTGGACATTGTTGTACTGTTTATGTGTGGCCTTCTTTTTAAAATTATTATTATTTTTTTGTATCGCTGTTTAGTACCGCAACACACCAGAGGACGGAGCAAGCTGGAGCGTCTGGAAAACCCGCTGCTGTTAAGCGTAAAAGGGGCGTTTCGGAGCCTGGCACATCTCACTTGGCGGTACCAGGTGTGTTCAAACCTGTAGCAGACGATCACTCGCAGATGTCTTCTAGCTCGGCCACTACGGGTGGATCCTAACTGCTTAAACAGCGCTACCTCCGTCTTTTCCTCAGCCTGCCCACAGGTATGAGGGAATTCTCATAGACGCACAACGCTTCAGCGACAGACACTCCACAATCTTTCACTGAGTGAGCCAGATATTGTCCGTTTCCATTTTTCTTTTTAAATTCTTGGCATCTTAAGACTCACACAGAGCCGAATCGAAACGCGGACGTGCTTTCAGTGAACCATTAGGGAGGGTACAATCGTGATTGTGTCGTTTGTTTGTTTGTTTTTAACCCATCTCGACGCTATCAACTCTCCTGCTTTACGCGCAAGAAGCGCTAGAAACCATTGCGACCAGGACAACTGAGCGCACACCGCAGACCGGAGCCGTGGCACGACCAACCTCAGCATCAGACTGGCAGGTGAAGAAGATCAGTCGCGTAAATGTCAGGATGAAATTGCGAGCAGGTCGAGAGAATAAGTCCCGGAGCTTTATTAGGCCGCGTCAGCTCGCGCTCATTTAACAACTACAAACTGAGGCAACTCCCATCAGTTAGATTTATTTTTCCCACACAGGCTGATCATGTCGAGAACGTTGAAGAAGAAGAAACACTGGTCCACTAAAGTGGTAGAGTGCGTTGTGTCATGGGGGAACCTGGGGGACTTCGGCTCGGTGGTGGAGGTTCTGGGAGGAGCGGAGCTCGGACTGTTCCCCCACCTGGGTCAGATGAAACTGGACATACTGGTGTGCCACGTCGGTAAGCTTCCATACTACGGGGACGTTCTACTGGAGGTGAACGGGACGCCCGTCAGTGGACTTACAAACCGTGACACCCTGGCCGTCATACGACACTTTCGGGAGCCGATTCGCTTGAAGACCGTCAAACCAGGTGCGTCCTCTTCCCTGTTACCGCCGCTGCTGTTGCTGTTAGGCTACCCGAGCTTCACGCGTAAGATGAGCATTCTGATATGTGGTTTCTACTTAACAACAACATAACAATCTCCAAGATTGTGATAAACCATGGAGGCTCGACAGGTTACTGCCTGTCTGGGAACAGCAGCCAACACAATCATCAAGTTCTTACAGTAAAACACCCCATCAATTCTCATATCCCCTTAAACTGATAAACCGCAAAAATGTTAAAAGTGGAATGAAGTGAGTATACTGGGACCACTCACACTCCCCTTCAACCAGCCAAGTGATATCAGTGCCCCCTCCCTTCCTTCCCCTCCCCGCCTAAAATCTAATTGAACAATTCTCTCAGCACTTTCCTCTTGGAGATCGAACAGTGATAATGGTAATAATGGCATGTAGCCCAGTTGGCGCCATCTAAGCTAAGTGCACTTACATGCATAGATATAAGGGCCGGTTTCATCCCTCCATTATTCAGTCTGCTGCCCGCTGGCCACAGTGGTGTCCCATAGTCTCATCATTCCCAGTCTAGCTCTCAAAGGAAGGAAGCTGGCTCCCATATCTTAATACTTTGTTTAAAAGCCGGCTTGGCCTGCTGCTGCTGACGGTGCTGACTCTGATGGCTCATCCCACGTCTAAAGGCCGGCACCGTATGCATCTTGTGGGGCATGACTGTGCTTGACCATATGCCAGAGCTGGAATGTCTAGACAAATGCTGGGCATGTTTCAAAGATTACATCAGCATCATTTTCAGCAGCTGGGAGACCTTCGATTGCAGAGTAGAATCCCCCCAGATCGGCTGTATGGTAGTACATGCATATGTGTGTGTGTGTAGTTTCCTACTATTTATTTAATAATCTATTAATTTGTTATGCAATTTCTAAGCAAACAAGAAATTAAAGGGAAAAAGTGTTTGGTGAGATTTATGAGTCTTGGCCCTATTAGTTTGCGTGCACATGAAGGGATGTGTGTGTCTTTCATGAGTCTGTACTCCCCAGAGCTGCTAACACCCTGCTCTCTGCCCCACTAACCAAGGATGATTAATAAAGGGCACGGAGGAAAGAGAGAGCAAGGCAGGAAGAGAGACAAAGAAACACAGAGAGAAAAAAGAGAGAGACAGGGACAAAAAAGAAAAAAAGCAGCCTTGCCTTTGGCTTCGGGCTGGACTCCCACGCAAGGCTGTTTTTGCTCTTTAAAGCTCACAGAGAAGTAATAGGTGGCAAAGATGGCAACATTTCTCATTACATATTTTTTTTTCTCACTGCAACCCTTCCCAGCCTGACACTCTCCTTCAGTCGCTTGCTTTTTCGAAGATCACTTTACAAGACGCGACCCCGCAGAGTCCATCAGCATCAGCATGCCGATGGGCTTATTGTGTGTCTGATTAGCTTGATAATATGTGCGCATCTGCATTACGTGTATGGATTCCTGTGCAGTTCATGTTTAATTCACACTTCTTGCATGAATGCGTTAGCGAGTGGATTCCCTCCACTCTGTTGGAGGTGTGGCCCAGAGGATCAGCTGTCACCAGGAGGCCAAGGGAGCTGCTAAGACACGATGGTGCGATGGCAGCGGACATAGTCCTTGGGTCTTCCAGATGTTTCTCTGTACTCTTCCCAGCATCCTCTTTTTGCTCTGACGCCTCGCCTTGTAGAACTGCTGCTGCTGACAGCCAAAAGGGAAAATGAAGCGTGCTGACATGTAAAGAAAGAATTGGGAATTTGAGGCAAGGATGCGAGAGAGATGGGATGCAAGTTGCAAGTCTCTGTTATCTTTCTCGGCTATTGATCCAAACAGAATTCAAGCTGAGAGAGTCGCACAAAGCATTTCTCGATGTTCTCTATACTATAGCTTCCTCTAGCGCATGTCAGCATCATATATTCTCCTGGGGCTGCTAAGAGGCTTCTCGCATACATGCATTCTCACAGACATACCCTTTTGCTGCTTTGAAATGAAGACGTGCACTAAACTTTTGCAAACTCTTGACAGTTTACCACACATTGGATAAGCCCATTTCCTTAGTGTTTTTGAACATGCTTCCATTCTTGCTCTGTGCTCAGTTCAGAAATTTATTTCTGCCAGTCCCCCCCAGCTAAGCATTGGAAGAGAAGTCTAATGAAAAGCTTCATGAATGACATGCTGAAACTCCGTTTCCACCTCACACTTATATCCTGCTCTGCCTCGTATATGTTTGCAGCTGCAGTCGCTGCACAGTCAAAACATACGTACGACCTGGAGCCATCTATGTTCAGCTGAAAGGATGATGCGCCACCGACAGCAAATGCATAATTTCGCATTGCGGTGCAGAGCGGAGCTGGTGCAACACGGATTCATATTTTCTTCCAGCACACTAATATTAGTTGTATGAATGCATGCCAAATATGAAAACAAGCTATCTTGTTTAAACAAATGCGTTCTGTTTCTTTTTGTGCATCAATCAGACGGTTGCAGCTGATACGATGATGTGCAGAGTTTAACAGGAGTCAGCGGCAGGTCTAGGCCCACATCTTTGAAGAAAAGTGTAATGAAATGTTCAAATATCTCTGGGGTGTGTACATAGCAATGCTATGAATGGAAGATGAGTCTTTTTGCTTTTTTAAACTTTTGGTAAATGTTTCTGTAATGATGACAAACTTCTAGTCTGGTTTATTTCTTTTATCTGCTTCTATAAAGAAATTAGAAAAAAAAATTGTTTCAATCCGAAGTCAAATTGCGGGATTATTATTATTATTAAAAAAAAACAAAAAAACAAAAAAACAAAAACAAATTGCGGGATTAAGTTTGTACAACTGCACTAATTCTATTACCTCCAGCAGGTTGTTCCCTTCCCTTGATCACCATTAGATGTTTCCGCTTCTGCTTACAAAGCAAAAGATTACCTGTTGATCACACCAATAAAGATGAACACAAAGCGACGTGAGCCCCTAAGCTCCTGTATCAAGCAGCAATAGTGAGTGTGGGTTAATCACATTAATGCACCTCTCATATCACAAAGTACCCCTCAATGGTGCCATGCTCTTGACAGGCAAGGCTTTGTCACTGTGAAGAGATTTGTGGTTGGCAGTTAAAAGAAAAAGGGGGAGATTTTTCAGTAAGAGTGGGAATTTAGGAGCTCAGGGAATCCGGGCAAATGACAGAAGAGATATCTTTCCTCCACTCAGATATTTCTGACAGCGAGCTCAGGGAATCGGCACAGCCATCTTTATGCTGCTCCTCTGGCAGAAAAAAAATTTAAAGCTGAAATAAGATTTTATATTAAGTTTAAAGTGATCGTTTATGTGTCTGTGTTTGTTTCAAATTCAGATTTAGACATGACCTGTCTTGTGTTTTTACCTGCTTATGATTTTACACCGAACCTGCTGATGTGCGGGTTGGAAATGGACTGTTTTACTTTTGCTGGATTTAAACTGCCCTGAGAATGAAATCATTTTGATCTCATTTGACTGGGAAAAGCATGTGACCAAAGAGCTGCATTAATGAAAATAAATAATAATCTAAACTGTAGATAACCCAGTATATGGTAGCTGCAGCTTGGTAAACCAGAGACTTTCATAACATTGCATCAGCCTGTATATTTCTGTGTCTACTGAAACCACAACTCTACCTCTATGGACAGACTTGGAGAATTATGCAAGTATTTTTTCATGTTTCACACGATCAGTTGCAAATGTGCCCACTCTTATTACCCCTGCCTGGGTTCTATAGCAGGCTGTGATTTATCAGTCTGCTCCGTGGCTTCTCTCTGCCTTCCAGAGTTTCCTTGATTTCTGTTTATTTAGCTGCGCTGAAAAAATAAAACTAATATAAGAAGATTTTCTAACAGATATCCATCACATTGAGCAGTGTGTCTGCTTTTACTCTTGTATTAGCAATGATTGGATAACTGGAGAAACAGCTACATTTTTTTCATTCAAACCTGCCCCTCTGCACAGCAACAACCTTGACATCACTAAAGCAGATATGATATTCACTCTGGAAGATTAGTGAACTCAAACAGAGTTGCTATTCAGCCTGCTTTCATTTGTTGAGAATATGGTTGGGGAAAAAGTCTAACATAAGGTCCAACTGTTTTACTTATTTATTTTGCTTTTAAACTTAAATCGTTGTCAACTTTCAGTAGAAGATGCTGTTGCCCATCAGGCATTGGCGTGGATTTATTCACAACTGGTGATCCTTTGTCTAAGTGAACTTTCTGCACTTACCAAAAGAAAAGGCATTACATGATGATTAATGCAAATATAAGAAACCAATTAAAGCTGTTTCAATCACCAAAAAAACCCAAAACCCAAACATCTGCACTGCAGTCTGTGACAAGGTCACTGCATCAGAATCACTTGCTTGTTAGCAGCTGAGTAAGAAGTTAAATTAGTTAAACAAGTAAATAAATCATTTATTAGTTTATATCCTGAAGGCATTGATTGTCTCTTCCAGCGCTTCCTTGTGCCAATCTACCTTAAAGATATTGACTTATTTTGAGGCACTTTGGTAATAAATGTGATGTCAGAGGACTGCTAACACCATCCCCTGCAAACCAAACATATCTACACAGTCTATAACAATGTTTAAAGTATTATACCGCTAAATAAATCCAGTTTAAACCCGCCACTCCTTTTCTAAAAAAGAGAGGAATATTCAGAATGCGACACGTGGTTCTGTTGAGGTACTTGAGCTCATTTAATGGTGGTTTAGAGAGTATATAAGACTAAAGAGGTTTGGAAATTGCCATAAAGCTCACTCCTGGCAGGTGCTGATGATGTGACATTGGTAATACTTAACGCCTGCTGGTATTTCAGATGAGAAACACAGCAAGTAAAACAGTTGCCAGCCACTTTGTTTGGTCTTATACCACGGTGCTGCTAGCGTGTTGTCACGCTCATCGGGCTGCACAGGAGCACCTGGCCAACATTGTGGAAAAGTAACAGCAAAGGGCGAAGCAGTTTACACCGTTTAATTGTGACAGTTTTCTGGATATCTTTTGACCCAAATGACACCAATGCTGTTATATTAAACT
This sequence comes from Craterocephalus amniculus, assembly GCA_036024015.1. Classification (NCBI taxonomy): domain Eukaryota; kingdom Metazoa; phylum Chordata; class Actinopteri; order Atheriniformes; family Atherinidae; genus Craterocephalus; species Craterocephalus amniculus. The sequence goes on from JAVQJG010217525.1 coordinate 16,780, forward strand.
CAGCTCCTCTCCGTGCACTTTCCCCCTTCTTCACTCTGAATAATAAAGATGCAGCATAAAGAGGATGCTTTTTTAATCCTCAGCTGTAATAGTGGGACTTTTCAGATGGCGATGATACATTATAAGCTACCCGTGGCTTCCTGACCTGTTTTAGAATTGAATTAGTTAAAAACTTAAACCCAAAATAAATTATTAAAGCATAATGAATACTGTCTGAAGCTGTCTTTTTTATTTTTATAGCCATGTAATAACATTGGTCACCCCACCCAATGCGTGTGATGGAAATATTTCCCTTTTTTGTTTTTAGTCTGTTTGGTTATCGCTGCATCATCCTAAAAAGCCTTTCAGTACATGCAGCATGTTTTCATCTACTTCCTACTAAGGATCACTCCATTCTTCAGTCCCATGCACAGCCCCCTAACTAAGCCATGATGAATGGGTGTCAAACTTCTAACCCAATATCGAAAAAGCACCAATATAAATTATATAGATTTCGCTCGCGATTGTCCTGCATGTACATCTCTGGAAGTTTGTACTTTTCTGAAAAACATATAGTTTTCACCGAAACCATTAGTCATATCGTATTGTATTGATATTGAGATATCTGCCATGAATATCGAGATATAAAATTTTGTCCAACCCTAATTCTTTCTCTCCATAGCGATAGACTTACCTGAATGTTAGTGGACAGTAAGATTAAAGCTTCCCCCCAAAAATGTACAAACATAAAACACATAGGTTTAAGTGCGATGGATAAAGTGTCCTGAAATTGTAAAAATTTGTATTAATCTTATGTGAATTGTACAGGGATCTATATGTATTTACTCTACATGACAAGTTTAGCGTGGCTAAGTATTACCTCTAGTAATTAATAAGAAGTGTATTTTTTTTTGTCAATGAAAAGCATCCAGATGCTGTGTCAGTGTAGTATTATATCGATTTAATTTGACTGCAAAATAGTGCTACCAACATCGCTTAGCGTCCTATACCAGGGCCCCACTTACAGGGGTTACATACATGGTGCAACTACAAAACAAACAACCGTAAAGTTGCTCCCACCCCTACTCCAAGTCCTCCATAATTTATTTCTTAGAGCCGGATACTCCATTGATGTGTGTGCGAGTGTGTATACATGATAGCTGGTGGAACTAGAGTAAAAGGAGAGGTTTGAGTGAAAAAGCACAGTGTGACTCCCGGTCCCCAGCCCTCTTTCATTATTTCCACTTTAATCAAATTGGCACTGCTCTCGTCAAACACTCCACTAGCACCTGCAACAGACTTCTCAACATAAACAGCATACTTGATAAAATGACTTACTGTAGAGTTGGAACTGTATGTTTTGAGCTGGTGATGAAGAGTGTTTCATGGTGATTTCCTTGTGACTGTAAAATGAAATCTCTGTAGTTGGGCTTGAATTGAGGGGCTGAGTGGACGGGGGTAGAATGGCTTAGCAGTTAGAGCCTTTTGCATGTTGAGCAGGCTGGAATTACTATCACTTAGCAATAATTGTGTTTATCCATCCCACATTTTTTTATATAATGAACTTGATATGTATGTATGGTATTATGCGTACATATGTACACTGCCTGGCCAAAATAATACATTTATTTTTAAAGCGCTTTTCACAAGTGTAATGAAACTTTACAACAAGAGGATAAAACAATGAATGAAATAAGAGCGGGATAAAGTAGAAATCTCTCTTACACAATGCCTGATGAATCCTGACATTATCATCTTGGAATATGGCACAGTCAGAAGGGAAGGAAAAAATACATTGACGAAATAACCTGTTCATTCCGTATATTCAGGTAGTCTGCTGACCAAATTCATCTGCCTCTCTTGGAACAGCCATGCGGCCATCTCTCTGGAACGGTAAATCTGGACCCATCAGACCATGCCAACGTCTTTCATTGCTCTAGAGTGCAATCTTTATACTTCCTAGCAAATTGAAGCTTTTTTTCTCTGGTTAGCCTCACTGGTAAGTGGGTTCCTTATGGCCACAGAGCTTTTCAGTCCCATTCTTTTTAGCATTGTTTTCGTGGAAATGCTCTTACTTTGGCTATTAAACATAGTCCTGAGTTCTACTGCTTTTCTTGGATTTGATTTCACTAAAGTTTAAGTGATCGCCGATCACTGTCATTCATTCCCAATAAGCTCATTTCTCCTTTGAAGACGATGGTTCTCCACTATCCTTATGTGTTCACAGTTCTTTTTGAAGTTTCTGCAGTCTCCATAGATGTTTTCACTGTTTGACACATGCTAATGATTTGACTCTTCTCAAACAGACTCAACATCTTTTCTAGAATTATATCTATATCTATATCTATATTTATATCTATATTTACGTATATCTATACATCTGTGTATACATATGGGTAGGAAGACAATGATACAACAATGAGTGAAACACAGCATTGTTTGGCTGAGGCTATCCCCTACCAGTGATGCCACAGATTACTTGAACAAGTAATCTGATTAGTGATTACTGATTAGTTCATTAAAAAGTAATCTAATTACTTTACTGATTACTAAGGTTTAGGAGTAACTAAGTTAGATTACTAGTTACTTTATTTGTTAAAACCC
>JAVQJG010217528.1:0-33253 GCA_036024015.1 Craterocephalus amniculus
CAGGCACCTGTCAATCAAAAGGACACGCCCCTAATTATGAGGAACTTTAGGATTAAATAACATCTAAACGGAGGCGCTAGAATTTTTTTTCACTCCCCCCACAGTTGTCATGAAGGTAAACCTGACATTTTAATCCTAAAATGGTTTTTTGTACCAGGCTGTAAACATGTTTAATTCTGCCGTAAAGTTGCCGTTTTTAACATGGGAGCCAATGGGACCTTACTCTGTTTTGGAGCCAGCTCCTAGCGGATGAGGACGGAATTGCAATTTTTTGCACTTCCGCATGTGCATCACTTTTCCTGGCGGGAGGTTGCCGCTTGCCTTTAACCTTATTTATGTACGGTACTTTAATTGTGAGCCTTTTAGTCACATCATACTTTGCATTACTTCTAGTGTGTTTGTTGCTGCCACACAAGCTACAAAGCAACATTTTTTATTCTTTTAGTTAACATATAACCTTGTGAATGTGCAAGAATATAAAATGTTTATCTTAACCTTGCTGGCAAATGTGATGTTTTTAATCATGTTATTTTCCCCACCTCTTGCCTTACAGGTTATGAACCAATGAAAGGAGATTGGGTCCAAGCAAAATATTTCATCAATCCAACCCAGTGGACCACTCAGGCTCATTCTGTGGCCCCTTTACGTTACAGCCGCCTAGACAGGGTAATAATATTGTTTAACGCCTGTTCATTATAGTGACGTCCATTTAATAGTACATCCATTGTTCAGTATGCTGCACATACATTCTGACTGTCAAGACCGATAGTTAAATTACCTGAGGATGGAGAAGAATAAAGATAATGTAATTACCTTGATGTCTTCTCTATTCTTCTCCTTAATGATCACTTGCCTTTAGGTGCACATAACCAGCATTTATGGCAACAATGGAGTGGTAGAGGACAGCGTTTTCTTCAGTTTGGACTCCCTACTGCTGCCTGCTAATTACCAGCCTTTGCCAGGACATCTGGTCAACCTGGTAATGGTGGAGAGCAGTCAGTCCTTCTACTGTTGGAGAGCTCTCTGTATGGCGCCCTGTTCTCAGAGGTAATATGATTGAATGAACTACTAGTATTTTGTTGATTAAGGTTTGTAGTAATGCGGATCGTGCTTTAGTAAGAGGCAGCTGGAAGGCAACAGAGGCCTTCATGTGTTCTCATTTGGAACAAACCACTTGTAATGTCACGATTATAGATTTCTTAATGTGATTATTGTCAAAGAAATTATTGCAGTGTTATGATTTATCATAATTAACATGTGAAGATTAATTTCACAACAACAAATGTGTAAAATCACACAAACACTCCACGCAGGTTTATAAGTTTTAATTTATTTCTGTCTAGATGCCACATACTATATAATCAAAGTAATGTAACTAAGACGTGTCATTCCAACTAAATCAACATAGATACTTGACTTTTTGCTGTTCTTCTGCAGAATAAATGCTGTTTAAAGCATAAGCATGATTGAAGCAGGGAAAATAAACAAAGCCATGTATATATAATTAAATGCAGTTTCTTCTACAGTCCATTGCACACTGATGACTGAAAGGCATCAACTTCAAGTTGGTTATGTTTGAATAGCAAAACTATCCATCAAAACCAGACATATTTTGTTCTTTCTCTTCTGCATAATGAAATATACAATGTTGAATGTGTTAAGTTGTACCCTAGACCCTGCCCCCGTGGCAAGTTTCAATAATGCAAATGAAAAAACTTTTAATTTCAATCTTATGTTGGGTAAACATTAGCGTAATTTAACCAAGCAATGGAGCGCTTATCTTGTACCTGACAGGTGCATCAAATATATTTGATGTACTTCCTTACATACATTATGACAACCTTGTATATACTTCCCTTCCTTAATCTGCTCCTATGTCCTGGTGACAGTGTGTGCCTGAGTCTGATTTGTGATTTGTTGGGAGGAAGTAATGACACTAGTATCAAGCTGCATGATGGGCTATACTGGGAGAAAGAAAGGAAACAGATTTTTTTGTCAAACCTTTATCCACCCTTTTTTCCCTATTGGGCTTCATGTCTATCCAGTTATCACCCGGCCCTAAGTGAGACCAACATTTTTCTGTATATTTTAAAAGTACGGTTTTGCTTAAGCTCATGCGCTGATTTATATTTTTTTATCTTGTCCATTGGATTAGTGCTGACTCGGCACTGTAGAAACTTTTCAGATGAACCAAGAAAACAGATCCAGCTACGCCCTGTTCTCTTGAAACTGTTATTGCCTTCATGATTTAAAAAAAGAAAAAATGTTCTTCTGACTTAATTTGTTGGTCAAATAATGTAGCAGATATGATTTTCTTTGAACAGTTCATTTTGGACAAATCACCGTATTGATCTTTTGTTTTTCTTCAACAGCTACATCAGAATTGATTGATTTTCATTCTCTTTTTCTGTTTTAGTGGAGGTGTGAAATCTTCTGCCACCCCCCTCATGGAAGCTGAGCTCCAGAGCATCTTGGAAAACAAAGGAGGACTGGATGTATCGGACTTTGGCCAGTTTGGGGATGTGTTGATTGGGGAAAGACGAGAGCTGGTGTTGTGGATACAGTGAGTTCTCTTGGCATGATCATAATTCTAGTGTTTTCAGTCTGGGAGAAAATGACGCCGAGTTCCTTTTGCAAATTGCCATCTTCATTAGTAGCACAACCTACTAAACAGTTTTAATCTTTATCTTTTTCCTGCAATAGAAATAAAAGCTCAGTCACTCACATGCTGAAGTGTTGTGAATTCGCCGGCTGGGACTCTGAAGAACAGTTCGCCATAGTTGCTGTCAAGAAATCCACGTTTTCATGCCAGAAACGACTAACTTTGCAGGAAAACTGCAATGAGTCTTCTGAAAAACAAGGCGTGGGTGCCGAGGAGGTAGACAGAAATAATGAGGAGATGAAGGAAGACACTCTTCTTTCCAGCGGTGTAAGGCACAAGGACAGGGAAGTGGAAATATCTCCTGGACACAGAGTGTCTGTTGTAGTAGCCTGTCAGGCAAAGTAAGTTGTGTCTTTGACGCTCTTTGAGTAGAAAGTTTACGCCCTGAATCAATTAGTAAAATGTTAATAAAAAGATATACCTCTGAAATTAACAGTTTTGTTTAAAGCCTGTTTCTGATTTATAGTAGATATTGGATGTTTTTGCTGTGCTGCATGGATAGCTAAGTTAAACATTTGGAAATGTTTTAGGGGTCTGGGAAGGTGTGCTGAGCTGCTCCTGCTGCATTTCTCTTCTTTCACCATTGGGAGGCGCCTGGAGGTCACAGTGGGCAGTGAGGATGAAAACCTGTTGCAACCCTCTGAGCCCTACCTTCCTAGTGAGGCCCGCCAGCTCTCTAATCCCTCTCTTGTGATCACTGTGAATGCACCAAAGGACCGACCAAGGTATCAAAAGAACTGATTTAAATTATTCTTCATGTAATTTTGCTCTTTCTTCAGTTTAATTGTTTTACACTCAGTAATTTGATATGCCTAAGCCAAGATACTTGAGACTACTACAAATTACAAACTAAAATTTTATTCAATATTTGATGTTTGAATGAGAAATTGATTTTTATTTGAATGTCATTAAAGCAGAGAGAAATGTGAATTCTGATTTAGTCTCATCCCAGAAAAATATGTCAAACAAATAATTAAAACAATAATGAAATAACTAAGATTGGGTTTTTTATATTGTATGAAAACAAGCAGTGCTTTCTGTCCTGTCATGCTATGGTAGTATCTGATGGAAACCCTACTTTTTAAATTTATTTACCTGGGAAATTTCTTCTCTTCATTAAATCTGGAGATTGTTAAAATCGCTAATCGCTGAACTAATAAACTACAGGGGAAACGTAGTGAAGTTTCTGTTAACTCGACTGCATAAATAACACGCATTTTAGATATTATTTAGTAGAAATCTTTAACCCTGTACAAACCTATTCGATGGACGTTCAATGACTGCAATTGTACATAAAATGTCCGTTCATGGAATCGGTAAATGACGCTGTGTGGTGCTGCTCTTTACTAAATGAATTGTTCTGATCATATCATATCAGTCTTTTGAATCTTATTTGGCATTCTGTTTCAAATTATGTTTGTTTGCATTTAAATTTTTTTTTCTTAATGTGCTGTGCTCGATGTACCTAGCTAAAGTCCTGTAACAGCGCCAGTAAAGCGGTTACTCATAATGCATTTCTTCACTCAGCGTCAGTTTTCCCAGCTGTTGAGTTGCCAGATCTGACGTCCTGCTGCATTTCAGCTTCTCTCTCCACAAAACCATTTTTTGTTCACTTATTTTTCCTCTGCCATTTAAGAAGGCAAACCAAGATGTGCATGATCCAGCTGAGAGGATATTTTTCTTGAATAGCAGTTTAGTTTTCACAGCTGCATGTCTCATTGAATGAATGTGTGTTGTAGTGGAACTATTTATAACACATTAGGGGTGTTGATGCTTTAGCTTGTCTTGAATAAGGGATCCTCTTTTACAGTTTGCTGATTTCTGATTGGATGTGGGAATTCTGAACTAAAGACAAAATTTTGCATCTGAACTAACTGAAATCCCTGTACCACCTTTACTCTGACTTAAACCATATCACTATAAGCATAGAAGCATTCTTTTCTTCAGCATTCACTAAAGTTGAATGGTTTAATCTTTTTTTTTTTTTCAAGGTTTAATAAATGAATTGACTTGATGATTTACAAATAAAAGAGCTGTACTTAATATTAGCATAACTATTAAAGTGTGTTCTTCTTTACTCTCTGTATATTATATGTAGATTGTTTGTTTGATGAAAATGATATTGCCTCACTTCTAAAACTAACTCTCCCACTTCTAGGCTTAGTAAACGGCGGCTACCAAACTTCCTTCCAAGTTACCCAGTGCCTCAGGCTCTAAGAGACTGTGTAGAGACACAGAGTGATGTGCTAGTAGTTGCACCCTGCCTTGGAGAGGTGAGGAGATGATTGATATAGGCTCTTTGAGCTTTCAGATTTTATAATCAACATATTTTGCAATGCTAAGACCATCTTTTGTTGAGACAGCAGATTGTGGCCAAAGGTTTGCTAAGGTGGGGGCTGATCTGTTTTAATCCACTTTTTGTTTGACAAATTAAAAAGATGCATGAATTGTATTGTTTTTCACTTACTCAGGTGCTGTCACCATCCAACATGCATTCGAGATTCTCAACTCTTTTGTGGCTGGAAGAGCTGCAAGCAGAAAGAGAACTGAGGGAAATCTCCATCAACGGAGCCCTGCTCAGAAAGGGAGCCGTCTACCTCCACCTTGAAGTCATTGGATTGGCCGAAGGCCGGCCTAATCTCAATATAGGTGATGGGACATGCGATATTTTTCATTATGATAAATTTTTTTCAGCTTAATTATCTCATGTTTTTTTTCACAGGTGACAGAATATTGCTGAAGAAACCACAGCATGATGGTGTGGTGATGGAGTATATTAGTTATGTCTCAGAGGTATGAGGATATTTAATAGTTCAGAGCATATAATCAGATGTGAAGATTTTCTTTAAATATTTTTTTTACTGTTGTATTCAGATCCATGATGAAGATGTGAGTTTGAGAGTGAACTCAGACTTTCAGCGGAGTTACCTTGGTGAGCCGCTTGATGTTGAGTTCACTTACAACAGGTGAGGAGGAGGTCCTCTTGTACTTAAATGGCATTCAGGATTTTTTTTTAGTGGTGATTCATTCAAAGTGTAATAGAACACCATGCATTGTTGTTGTTTTGCCTAATTGTGTCTATATCTATCACCCTTAGGTTGACCATCAGACGTTGCCACAATGCACTTGACCAGACAAAGCATTTTGGAGAGAGTAAGTTTTAAGTCCCTTTCAAGTGTTTCTTTTATCTTCTGAGGTTTTGAAAGAGAGCTTACTGTACCATAAGGATTCATTGTAGAGATGTGGACAGGGGCGTTCTCTGCAAAATCTCTCCTCGGTGGAAGGGAGTGTTCTTTTGTTGGACAAACAAAACAATAATGCACATAAATGTTACAAGCTAATTTAAACTTCTTTATTATATAACTCTACTTTGTCCATATTATTGAAAAAAAATCTATATTGTTATTTTCATAAAACAATGTTTTAGGATGTTAATATTTTCCAAATAATGCCTTGGAGATTAACATGTTCTAGATGAGCTTTGCTTCAAGTAGAAATGTCAGCATCTGGTGGCTTTAATTCAACTGTATTGGAAAAGTTTTTGAAAAGGGAAGACATGCAATGACAAAGCCATAAAACTGACACTAGAGGGTGCTGTTTATATTCTGTTTTATCTTGTAATACATGTTGTGATGGATACAGGGAGGGGTGGGGGTTGGACTCCATATTTAATGTTTGTTGGGTTTTTTTTTCCCATTCAAATGCTTCTATTTAATTGTTTGATATGTTACTTATTTACACCGAGGATCATCTTTAAAATTTAGGCTTACTATTTTTTGCTGTGTAGTTCTCTTCCCCTTAAGAGTGACACCTCAGACCCCTCAGTGGACAGGAAAATGGATTAAGGACGCAGACGACAACAAAACTGTGGACAACAATGAGGTGAAATTTATGAAAAAATGTAAAGCATAAATTCATGATTTTAAGTTTTTATTTAATGTAGATGTACTTGCCAGACTTCATCCAGTGGAAATGGAGAAGGGTCAAGTATCTCTATTGATATGAAAACAAAGGCCACACAGACTAAAAACACAGGTATTTGGGTTTCAATTTTACCCTGACTTTGCCTGTTTTTATCTGATAACATCAGCATTAGCATGTGTTGCAAATGTGTCATCATCTCTTTTAGATAAAACAGTGGCATCCAGACCCTTCCCAAGCAAAGGAAACTTTTTTAACCCGGACCTAAACCCCCGTCAGAAAGAAGCAGTGAAGAGGATCCTGGAAGGAGAATGCCGGCCTGTTCCATATGTACTGTTTGGTCCTCCGGGCACTGGAAAGACAATCACCCTCATAGAGACCATACTGCAGGTGCATGCACACAATCACTGAGGAATATACCTCCTTATCAAGGGCTTTCCCCCAACTCTCATAAAGAACATCTTTATGAATTACCCCATGCAGAATAATATAGTAAAATAATTTCAATACCTTTATTGTGTGATAATATAAGTTTTGTGTTGGAGTGTGGACGACAAGAAACCTTTTTCTCTCATTTTCATGAAGTTCAAGGTCAATAAAGTTTAGTCACACTTTCTTGTTCCCCTGCTTATGTAGTATTGCAAACTCCTGCCATCCACAGGTTTACCACTTTCTGCCTGGAAGTCGGATACTCGTATGTACTCCATCCAACAGTGCCGCTGACCTTATTTGTATCCGCCTACATGGCAGCGGCTTCCTGGATACTGCAAGTTTGGCCCGTGTCAACGCGTCCTGTAGGGACAAGGAGGTACTAAACTGCAACGGGAAGCTGAAACTCATTTTATTTTTATGATCAAAGCATAATTACTAGGGATGTGAATCTGTCATCAGCTCAAGATTCAATTTGCTCTGTGTTGTTGGGTTGGCTATTCTGCATTGATTCAAACTATGCTTCATTCACAAAAATTACTTGTATAGTAATAAAGGGAACCAATTCCCAGATCAGCTACATTCCTCTTTGAGCTAGAAGGATGTTTTCAAGGATAATCAAGTGATGAATTGAAAATATACAGAAGCATTTTTTTAATAAAGAAGGGGCTTTTATTTTTGCTTACCTTGCAAACTTTAATATTTCTTTGTCACTTAACAATAGCTCTGAAAATAGTTTGTCAAACACTGTTAAGTCAGAAAATAACAAATAATTAGATATTTTGGATCCATTCAGAGTCCTCATGAACAAGAATATTGATTCAGATGTGATTTTCTTCTTTTTCTTTTTGTTCACCCTAATAATTATGCAGGAATCTGTCTACATTTTCTTTGCACCTCTAGGTTGGTTATATAATTTGCAGTCTCTAGAGGTTGTCATCATAGACTTTGATGACCTCAAACTGTTTGGTATTGTGCTTTACCGCATTGATGGTGTGATATGCCAAACTAATGTCACCTTTCCTCCCTAGTCTATCCCAGAAGTGTTACAAATATACTCGAGGGCAGGAGAAGACATTCGTCAGGCTGCTTTTCACAGGATTGTGGTCAGCACCTGCTCCAGTGCTGGCATGTTCCATAATATAGGAATACAGTAAGACCTGGGCTGTGCAAGGGGTAGAGGTTAACTACTGAATATTTTGCAGTTAGATTTCAGTTGACCGTCGGGTTTTGTCTTTGTCAGGGTTGGACATTTTACCCACGTGTTTCTGGATGAAGCTGGCCAAGCAACTGAGCCTGAGTCTCTGATCCCCATCAGCCTGGTCTCGGAGGGAGATGGACAGGTCTGATTTAAACTTTCTTCAGACCAGCTTCCAATGCTTTTTTTGCTCTTGTAGTGAGACCGTCATTTTTTATTCTTCTTAAAAGAATACATTTTTATTCTTGGTAAAAATGTAAATTTTTATTCTAAAACTGACCAACTTTTTTCTTAAACTGACGTTGTAACTTAAGTTTAAAATAATTTTAATATTTCTAAGAAAGCAAATGATGAACGGTGAGTGACAACATGCCTAAGCTGAGTTTTTATTTTTGTCGATTTAGATTGTACTGGCCGGAGACCCCTGCCAGTTGGGTCCAGTAGTGAAGTCAAAACTAGCGGGCACCTTTGGACTGGAGGTTTCTCTACTGGAAAGGTTGATGTCCAACCCACTGTACAGCAAACATGACTGGGGCTACAACCCTAAGCTGGTAAGTGCATCAAATGCACGAGTTCGGTCACTTGATCTTTATTATCTTGATACTGCTGTTGGTGTATGATGTTTACTAGGATAATAAGAAAACCATAAAGATTTATTTTATTGTATTTGATGTTTGTATGCAATGTATATGTAATGTAAAGTTGATTTTATTTACAACAGGTAACAAAGTTGATCTACAACTATCGTTCTCATGAGGCCCTGCTCACACTGCCCTCCAAGCTTTTCTACCAGGGGGAACTGTGTTTTAAAGCTCCAAGGGCTATCGTGGACTCCCTCTGCCAGTGGAAGATCCTGCCTAAAAAAGGCTTCCCTCTACTTTTTCATGGTGTCAGGGTAACAAGATTTTCATTGGAATATCTTTGAATTTTGCTTGCCGGCCTATCAGCTTGTCTACTATAGTAAATTGAATAAGCACTACCTGTGAAAAGTTTGGATATGCTTGCTGGTCATTCACATTTACTTGGTAGCTGTGTCCAAATCTTTGACCTGCAGTGTAAATCTACATGAAGTTACCACTCTATTGCATACACAACTGTTAGGTGCTATGGATTTTTGATCCTACATACAGTATTATTCTGCTCTAGGGCACGGAAATGAGAGAAGGCAACAACCCATCATGGTTCAACCCGATGGAGGCTGTGCAGGTCATGCTCTACTGCTGCCAGCTGGCAAAAAAGCTCTACAATCCTGTCAGTTGCTCTGACATCGGCATCATTGCCCCCTACAGGAAACAAGTATGGCTGCACTGTTCATTTTCATGTTCTCTTTTTGTCATCTTTTTAGGATTGTAAAGTCAGTTCAGCTTGGTTAGCTAACTTTGCAGGCTGTAGAACTTAATCTGTTTTTTTCATGTTGCACCAGTGTGAGAAGATTCGAGTGCTGCTGGGAAAGGTGGGCCTCTCTGACATCAAAGTGGGCTCGGTGGAGGAATTCCAAGGACAAGAGTTTCTGGTCATCATCATGTCAACAGTACGTAAAAACAAACTTTGTATCATGGCGGTGTCCTAATATCCTTTCATCTAAACCAGATATTCAGTGTTGAACGTTTGTATAAAACCATGATGGTCACAGTGACCACCTTTTAAATGAGAGGATTAATCCCCCTTTTAATTGGAATTTATTCTAAATGAAAGGGGAACTAAATTAACTTTTAAGTTTCTGCTTTAAAACGATGAAAAACGACCATGTAAACATCTAATTCCCTATGAAAATGATAATTCCGACTTCAACTTAATTGTTAAGTAAGAGGCAGGTTTATTCCATCTCAAATAATTCCTCAATGTATTCCTTTATTGCACTTTAAGTTAATCCTGGCTGTTCTGCACATGCTCGTTCCTTCATCCTGTTATCATGATGCACATATTCTGGCCTGGCGCCCAACGTGAGCGTTGGACTCGAGCCGAGTCAATTCACGGGAAAGTGAAGTAGGAGGATAATGTCGGTGGGTTTTGTGGTTTTTGGTGTACCTTTTCTTTTTTGTCTGCTTCAAATCTGTCAAAAGCTTATATAGCTGAGGTCTGATAGCTATGGAAGAACAAGTCCAATATCAGAGGAATAAATGTGGAAGCAAGTGTTCACATCTGCCCAAATATGTCCAAGCATAATAAAAATAGGTTAATAGTTTTATGTGATAAATAAAAATGTTGATCATTTCCCCATGTTGACAGATAAGTTGTTAACATTTCTGTTATATTATGGTGTATTAGCTGTCAATCTGATTTACAGCATGAATCATAGCTCACCAAAGAGGATTTGTGCCATTTAAAGGTTATGTGCTGGAAACTGTGAAAACCAGTGAATCTCTTAACAAGTTTGATATTGGCTAAAAAACAAAAATACAAAGAAAACATAGTTTGCTAAATATTTTCCTGTCAGAGCTAATATCTATATTACATGTCATTAAAGCTCTGATTTTGAGCAATGTAAATTTCCAGAAGTGTCAGGTTTTCAGTGACACATAATACAAGTTAAATACAACATGTTGCCCAAAAAAAACATCACACATGGATCGGCGTCATCGTTTATTTCCTCTCATAAAATGTAATCCTTTCATGTCGTAGGTGCGCTCAAATGAATCAGTGCAGCGTGACGATTTGCAGAGTTTGCTCGGCTTTCTGAGCAACCCGAAAAGATTCAATGTGGCCGTTACTCGTCCCAAAGCTCTACTCGTAATCGTCGGAAACCCTCACGTTCTCATTATGGTGAGTGATGAAACTCATTTTTATTCCTGCATTTCAAAATAATATTAATACTTATTTTAGTATAACATAATACATCAAGCAGATTGAATACTCTCAAAGTATTAATTTCTTTCCAGGATCCTTGCTTCAGGTCTTTACTGCAGTACAGCTTCATCAATGGAGCCTTCACAGGCTGCGACGCCCCTCCTTTCCTAAGACGCTCTCAGATGTACGTAAAAAGATTTTATTTGAAATGTGTATATGGGAGTATTAGTGGGTCTCAAAATACAAAGTAAGTTTTGATATTTCTGCAAAGCAGCTGTTTTGCTGGAGCAAGTTTCCAACCATGTAGTGACTTGGATAAATAAAGTTATTGATGATAGATAGATAGATATGATTATTGTTTTTTTGTAAACCAAAAAAGTGACATCTGCTTTGTCCCCCTCCTCAATATTTCCACAGAGCTGCAGAGGAGCAAAGCTGTGCAAAAGAAAAATAAGGCTGCATTGAGAGTCTTGTGTATTTTGTATTTGTTTCCTTCTTATTTCTTTGGTTTATCTCTGTATTGACATTTGTCAAAGTCAGCTGTGACTCTTTATATCTTTGAGTAGAGAAACACATTTGTATTAGCCAAATATAATTCCACTGGGATTGGAAATAAAGATGCCACTTGTGTACACTAATTATTCTCATGTCCTGTTATTAATTAGTTTATGTGCTTGACTGTGCACAAAATCACAAATTATGGGTAAAATGTCGGGTATTGCATCACAACAGTTCCATTGTATTAACCCAGTTTACTTGATAATATTTGTGTAGATTAATTTGAACAGAACTGAGACCATATTTGAACACCAGGAATGTTGAGCTCTTCCATCCACTCTTTGAGTTGTGAAGCACAAAGCAGATACAAGACGTTCTAACTTTATGGGTGCATTAGCCTCCACAGATGTCTGCAGGTTCAGGGCAGCAAGTCGTCTGCTTATGTCGGCGTGGCAGCGTCTGCCTTTGAGGCTTAGAGACTAGATGTGACAATTAAGTGCTATTGACAGTCTGCGCAAGGACTGTCAGGCCTACTGGAGCCCAGCAGGATGGAAAGGGGAGGGGTGTGGGTAGGGTTAAGAGAAAGGAGGCAAATGGGGGTTCATAGTCTGAGGCCAATTTGTCTCTTATGTACAAGGGCAGACAGCCATTATCTGAATTTACCATGCTATCAGACACCCGGTCCTCCCTCTGTCTTTGATGTATGTCTCAAGTACTCGTTCTACTGCCCCACCCTGCACTCAGCCCACCTGTGGGAAGACTAACATTCGGATAATATTGGACGCAATTTTCATTATTCCTGCTCGACTAATGTGCAATTTACAGACACCAAAGATGATGATTGTTGTTTTGTACCATATACATACTGTATCTAATCATTTCTTTTGATGGGATCTTGAATAATATGATTGTGAATTGTCGCAGGTTGATTTTAGATTTAACTCTTTGAATGTTACAGCTTTTGAATGAGAAGTAATGCTTTATTAAAAAAAAAAAGTAAGGTTTGACATCTATATTTTAAAGACAAAATATGTTAACAAATTAAGAATTTTGTGTTGATTAAAACTTGCAAAGCTTGTTTTGATTCAGAAATCTCGAGATGCACATCATTAATAGAAATATTGTTGATTTAGAGAATTACAGGAACCCATGTTAAAGACGAGCTAAAAAAGACAACAAAAAACTTTGGAAATATTACCTAGCTCTATAGCGAAAAGCTACACTGTGGAAATTCCTTTAGGGATATGAAAGAAAGGCAAGTCAAGACTCCATTTTACAATGTTTGAATATATATTCTAATATAAATAAGCACCAAAAACACCACCATTCTGAGTCCATAAGTTGATAAGCTGGAAATTGTCCTCTGGTCAAACTTCTGGATGGAAGTTTTGAAGCCTGTATCCTCAGCTGAAAAGGAGAGGAACGACTTGTTTTAGCTTACAAAATTCAGCATCTGTCTGGTGGGTTGAGTGAGTGAATTATGTAACAATGACAGCATGCTCGTTTCTGACGGCATCATTAGTGTTTAATATTCTATATAGACAGTACTTTTGAAAGACGCCACTGTATTTGAAGGTTAGTTGACATTGTCAGACCACTTAAGTTTTTACACAGACTGGAACTAAAGAGGTTCAATTGTATCATAGGTGATTATTAGTCTTTACTTACAAAAAGTTCACTTAACTAACTTGTTCATACAGCCAAGTTACGTTTTTTTTGTTTGTTTTTGCATAATAGAAACATTTTGAAATATTTTGAGTGTTGTGATACATTTAAAATGCTTAGGTATATGTAATATGCACAGAAGGTTTTTTCTTTTTGAAAAATAAACATCTCAAAACAATTGTCAGGTTTGGTCACTTTTTCCATTAGTGTTGTGAGAAATTTTCTGTGCATCCTTTGTATATATATATATAATGAAGTGAATAATATTACAAGATAAATAATGGAAATTCTGCATGAACAGAGTGGTGTCTAACTGCAGCAGTGTTTTTACTTAAAAAGAGAAATAATTTTTTCAGTTTTAACATGACTGGTTTTGTAAACTGATGTTTCATTTAACATGTTTTTTTTTTTTTGTGGTAACCAGTGTGGTTACATTGTTAACTGTTAAAATAATTTGTGTTGGCAGTAACTTGCATTGTATAACTGGTGAATTTTCCCAGCTTCTCAGAATCAGAATTTGCTTTATTCTCCAAGTATGAACACATACAAGGACGTTTTTGAGAGCACATGAAGTATCACATTGATAAACACAATAAACAGTATATACAGAAGGGGAGTAGTATAAAATGAAAATAAAGAAAAGGTGCAGTTGTGAATTTCGTTTAACCTCAGGTATTTCTATGCAACTTTGTGATGTGCAGGTGGCCTAAAACAGTTCTGCATTATGTAAATATAAGCTGATTCAAAGTTCAGAAATCTACTCTGCACTAGATGGGTTCCTACACCTGTGATCGCCGATCTTATAGCATCAAGGCTGAATTGTCTACTGGTCTATTTGACAGACAGATGTTCAAACACTCAGCTGAGCCATCTATCACCTTCTCATTAACTGAGCTCGGGGTTGGCAACACATTACCAATACAGACACCGTGTCTACGGGGCAGCCATCAAGCCCTACAACACACCCCTGCTGGGCCCCTAGCAGGGGGATCTTGTTCAAATGTGTGGAGCTATTGTTCTCCCAAATTGGTCTGTGACTCTAATTGCCCAGTTATTCCCCTCTTATGGGCTGTACTCGTCTACCCGATCTGGAACCAGGCTCCACTCATCAGATCAGACTATAATATTTAGCTAACCTCCTCTGTGGTGCATGTGCATTGTCACTGCTACAGACGGGGCTGATGCACATAAACTGAAAAGGGACCAATCAGATTGAGATTTAATTTGGCTTCTCTAAAGACAAATAACCCTAACGGGGTGTTCACTGTAGAGACCTCTTTTTAGAGGCTTTGGCCCAGAGTTAATAGCCTCAGATACACATCTAAATCTGGAGACAGACAACATCCAAACAAATCCAATGTAAAGTTGTTCTGATGCATGAGACAGAGAAAATGAGATGGATGAATGTCTGCATCTCAGCTCGGTGTTGGCATTATTATTATTATTATTACAATAGCTATATACCTGCCAGACATCAGATTATGGATTTTTAGCTATATAACTTTTTTCCATAGCAATTATGGACACATACATGTTCTTATTTCAGATGTATATTCAAAGGATTAAGTGGTGGTTGGTTTTTTCTCTTAACCAACCAAATTGTCCTGCATCATCTGTAATGTAACCAAGGTTTTAGAAATGTCTTGCAAGTTTATCATAAGGCTTTTTATAATATACTGTAGACATAATAATATATAATATATGCACATAATATATACATAAAACAGTAATCACAAAGTCTTTGCTTGAACATAAGCGAAGAGGTTGGCAAAAAAGAAAAAAGGCAGGTTTTGCTTTATTAATGAGATCTTGTGGCTCTGCTGATGACACGGAAACTATGAAGCAGGTAAACGTGAAGAAATCCTGCAGTATGAAAGGCTTTCTCAAAAAACTGCAGAGATGCAAAGCATCTTTTTTAGTTCCTGTGTTTACATTTGTCTGTCTCTTCAAACTGTCCAAGCACATGAAGCAGATTGATCTTAACTTTGGGAAAGCTGATGTGTGATTGTCCATCGTCCCCCCTCCCTGCCCCCTAGCCCACACACCCTCCATCTGCCTGCTGCCCCCTCTTTGTCTGCAGTGATCACAAAACAAGTTGTTGTCTCCAAACACATCGTCTCTGCGTCTTTTGATAGATAGTTGATAAGAGACTTGGAGGCTGATGGGGCTGGCCGACTTTGCTCTATATAAAGGAAGCCGCATCAGTAGCAAAGCTTCAGAAGACGGCAGAGACTGACATCTACTCACCTTCTGTACTCGGGACTTTGCAAACGTTACAGAATGGCTGCTTTCTTTGCTTCAGCACTCATAGCTATGCTCTCTCCTTTATTGGCATTTGACATGGGTCAGTCCACTCGTTGCGTCACCATCCCCAACCAGATGAAGGTCTGCAAAGATGTTGGATATTCAGAGATGCGACTGCCCAATTTTTTGGGTCACAGCAACCTGGAGGGCGAGGTGGTGCCACATTCAGAGGACTGGAGGCCCCTGCTGCAGACAGGCTGCCACCCTCAGGCCCAGGCCTTCCTCTGCTCCATCATTGCTCCTGTCTGTCTTGACACGTGAGTATTATTTTTATTATTTTGTTATATTATGCATTTCCTGTTTTGAACGTGCCAAATTCAGTCATTTGAATGGTGGCAGAAATTCTAAATGTGTATTATTTTATTTCTTTCCTCAGTTTTATCCAGCCCTGCCGTAGCCTGTGCGTGGCAGTGAGGGACAGCTGTGCTCCCGTGCTCGCCTGCCAGGGACACCTGTGGCCCGAGGCGCTCGACTGTGACCGCTTCCCTGCTGAGGAGGACATGTGTCTAACACCCCATGCAACATTTAGCCACTTTGCCAAAGGTAGTGACTACGAGGCAATGGCGGTCAAATGAAAAGTTGATCATCCAGAGAGAAAATTAAGCTTCCGTAAGGTTCTTTTTTTTCCTCTTGATAACTAAAATGATGTTGTTTTTTAATCACAGGCTTACCTAAACCTGCTTGCCAAAACTGTCCTCATGTGAAAGATGGTCTTGCAGTGAAAACGGTCCTGAGTGCTTTTTGCCAGCATGACTTTGGTACGTATTACAATTCTTGCACCCTAAGCTGCATGGTTCCATATTATATGTTGCTATTTTATATCAGTTTACTACAAAGTCTTTTTTCTTCAACTTTCGCAGCTGTGACAGCCAAACTTTATCGTCTCCGCCATCCTACCGGGGAGCCGGAATTTCAGGTGGAGGGCCGTGTGGAGTTTATCCGTCAGGGACCTCTGTTGCCTTACGACACCCAGCGTCTCCTCCAGCAGTGGCTCCTCATCAATCTGAGATGTGCCGGAGCCCTCGTGCGTCCAGGGCGCTCCCAGCTTTACGTGCTGATCGGTTCTGTGCAGCCTGACGGTACGGTTGCACTAACTCTTCTCTTTCCGTGGCACAAAAGGGATGCTGGTGTGGCGCTGGCCGTCCGCAAATGGAAGCACCACAGATGCTGAAAGTACAATGAAAAACTAGGGCCCAGAATCAGTCAAAAATCAGCTTTTTATGACTGGATGGAATTTTTTTTCCTCATCTGTGATAAGGGATGATTCTAAAGGATGAGCTCAGACTACATCCTTTCCCCTTTATTTCACTGCCCCATTTCTGCTTTCTTGATAAAGCAGAAATATAGTATAATAATGTAATAATAATGTGTTGTAATATAATGCACTCAAACCTGTAAATAGTATTGTTTAAAGTAAATTGATATATTTTATTTACTGTAAGGATAATGGTGTATTTAAGGCATGTTTTTATGTTATGTACAAAAACATAATAAAATTTTTGTCATGTAAAAACCACTTTTCTCGCTGTTGTTTTTATTTCTAAGTGAAATTGATACTGACATTCATCCTGCAAAAGAGATGAGCAACCATAATGTAGGAGACTTTGAGAAACACTATTTGCTTGGAATTTTTATTTCAGGCAATAAAAAGTGTGCAGAAATAATCTGTCAAGAAGTGTAGAAAGACACCATGCATTTGTATGACCTGAAGTGGCCCTGCCTAATCCCCATCTGCTGAAGATAAAATTGTATTCAGGCTGTATTCAGAGTAGTCAGCCGCATGATGTAACACTAATGAGAAGATAAATCACCCACTTTACATCTGAATGGCCCCACTTTCACTGGCAAGCTGAACAGACTCAGAGTTGTTCAACAATAACCGTGCTCAATACTTTTTTTAAATTTTTCATTCACTTTCATGTTGTTTCTTTCACAGATAATGGGCTGTGTTGCAATTTAACCGTGTTCATTGTTATTGCATGTTTGAATGTTATTAGTTGCCCCACTGAGCACTAATTATCTCAAATGTGTGAGTGTGTTTTCCCTCTGGGATAACTGAGTAGCAGTGAAGTCAAATCATTGTTGTTAAGCGCGGAGTAACACTTTCACACTCTTAATGTGATGTGATTATAGTCGTCTATTTATAGAGGAGTTCATTCTTGCTTTCTCTTCAGTTTAGTATTCGTTTTAAGAATTGGTTTGCTTGTTTATATGTTGTTAAACTAGTTTTTTAATTAGTTTTCATTATTTTTTATCCATCCATCCATTTTTCTATGCTTACTTCAATTGACGGTTGTCAATGGGAAGTGGGAGCCTGTTTTTCCAAGTATAATCTATTTTATATGAGAGATACCGGTGGGTTAAAAGGTAAAAAAACAAAACAAAACAAGCATTTTAATGGTGGTTTTAATCATGTTGGTTTTCCGAATGATATTTAATCAAGTTGAAAAAACACTAAAGCTAAAGAAATTTCATGCATTTAAGTTTAAAAAACAAATAATTAAAACTTTGGATTGATAAAAGAGCTGATAAAAGAGAAAAAAGAATGGAAAAGGAGGATGTTTGGTGACTAAGCAACCGAGAAAAGTTGCAGTCCTAATCAAAAGGCTTTCTGACACATATCTGCCGTGTGTCCTCATTTGACACGAGGCAGCTTCGTAAAAGTGCCGGGCTTCATGGATGTCTCTGTGGCTAACCTGAACATACCGAAGGTCAACGCATAACACCACCCTTGATGGACGACATTAAAGTAATAAATCTTCTCCTGCCCTTTGGACTAAAACTACAATATTAAACTCTGCTGAGGGAAATGCAAAGAAGCCTGGGAGCAGAGTCTTCGGTCAGATGAAACCAAGTTAAATTTGTTCAGCTCAGATGGACTTGAATCTATTAGGGTCACTATGGTGAAATGCAGTGTCCTTACATTGGAGCAGCATGAGTGCAAAAGGTGAGACTTGTTGATTGGCTGTTGATTTACCAATATATTTATTGGCAGGATGACTACCA
The DNA here is from genome assembly GCA_036024015.1 of Craterocephalus amniculus. NCBI lineage: Eukaryota > Metazoa > Chordata > Actinopteri > Atheriniformes > Atherinidae > Craterocephalus > Craterocephalus amniculus. The sequence goes on from JAVQJG010217528.1 coordinate 18,471, forward strand.
GCCTTTAGGATTTAGGCACACAATGAATTCTTAGTATGAGAATGGTCCAAAACTCACAGCTAACACCACACAAGTTTCTATGGTTAAAAAAGAGACAAGTATGGTTTAGTGTGCTGCGTGGATTTATCTAAGATCAGAACCTCTCCTGTTAAAAGCTGCTTAAACTATTTGTCTGAAAAAGCTTATGTATTGATTTTCAACATTGCTGTTCTTCATGATTTAGTTATACTGTATATGTAAACCTAAATAAGTGTAGCCTTTAGTTTGTACTGTGGAGTCTATTACTTTCTTTTGTCTCTTGAGAGTATCCAGTGTTTGATTGTTGATGTAATTCTTTGTAATTTTATTTAAAAAAATGTCTTTTTCAAAGCTGTCAAAGCTGGATTTCCTACTAAAGCATGCTGAATACTCATTTTCTGTAATATATTGCATTTAGCAGCATATTAACACTAGAAGTTGAACATAAATTAAAGTTATTTTTTTGTTGTCTTTGAACTTTATCACTATACTGATGTTATACTTTAAATAGGCAATTTGTAAGTCTACAGTGTCTAACAACCTTTCTGCCTGAGTTAGTTTTGTCTGCTCTCGGCTAGGCAGTTAACTAGGCGGAGCATATGACGTGCATGGAGAGAAATCACTTCTTTTTTCCCCAGCCTTGTATAAATCCATTTACTTCATCAGCATTAACTTTATAAAGCAAGGTAGCCTTTGGTGGCAATTGAGCTCTGTTTAGCATCTGGCTCTCCCCTACAAAAGAGACCAACATGAAAACAGGTAAGTTTGTCCAACCCATGAGATTTTTTAATGTAAATGTATGACTTTTGCTGACAAAAGTCTTTCTTTGTTCTTTTAGTTTGTCTTGCTTTCCTAACAGTGGTGTACCTGCACTTTTCTATGCGAGTTGAGACCGTTCCAATCTGTTCCTATGGCCAGGACGGATGCCCGGTCCTTTCCCTGGCAGACCTCTTCGACAGGGTCATACAACAGTCTTCAAGAATGGACGGCATCTCCAATGATCTGCATTCTGAATTTGTGGGTGTTTTTTCTCATGCTTGACATTGATCATCCATCACCACCCCAGCAGCCTTTGTCAGACATTCATTTGCCATCAATCACCCTTGTTTGAGCTGACTGTTTTTCAAACAGAGGTATCACTGTGTGTTGTGTGTTTCCGTCTACACAGGAACAATATTTCTTTCCTAGTAGGAACATTATAGGAAAACGGAGGTGCCACACATATGGTATCATAACACCAGATGACAAAGAGAATGCGCAAAGGCTAGGAGTGAGTGTTCGTCTTTTTGATACTGATCATGAATTTGCATGCACATTTGTTGCAGCTGTGTCACAAAAAATAAAATCTAGACAACACTTGCATTGTTGGTTGAATAAAATGAACTAAAGTTATTTATACGCTTCTGTCTTGTGCAGGCAGAACAACTGACTGAGGTGATTTTAAAGCTGCTGGCGGCCTGGAGTGACCCCTTGTCACAGCTCCATGGGAGCTTGTCACAGGATCAGAATCAAGATTTCAACCACCACAGCTACAACAAGGCTCAGGAGGTCACAGATGTTGTTGAGGAGCTAAGGGATGGAGTGGCAAAAATGGCTGAGAGGGTAAAGATTTCTTTTGTTTTTTTTTATTTGTTTGATGTAAGGAGTAAGAGTTAGATGGGGTATATCAAGCATATGGCTGTTTGTATTGTATCACACAACTGTTATTATCAATCCCTCTGTATTTATTTCAGATTGTTAAATTCTATAATGTATCTGTCCATCGCAGATGAAGCTGGAGGGAATGCTGGGTAACAGGGTGGGTTACATCTCCTCTGAAAGTTTGGTCCCCTCCTCTGCCTTTTCATTCTACACACGGGGAGAGCTCAACTCCATAGACCATCTTGACCTACTGCACTGCTTCCGCAGAGACTCCAGCAAAGTCAGAAATTATCTCCGTATCCTGAAATGCACCACCCTTCCTGAAATTGACTGTTGATGGTGATGGCAAAGCACAGCGTGGTTTAAAAAAAGGAAAAAAGAAAGCATAACTTGCATGTAAGTGCAAGTCTTAATCCTGTAGAATTAACTTATATTTAATGCATTTCAGCTGTGAATTCACTGTGTAGGATCATGTGTGCATCTTGAAGTGTTTTAATGGGTAATTAAACAATTTTGCTTTATTATTGACATTAAAACAAATAAAATAAATTTATCTTCATCATTGCTTTGGGTCATCTTTGTGTTAATTTAGCTACAGTATGCATTAACATTAAAATGAATCCAAATAACAAAGAGGCAAAATGGAAATAAGGATTATGTGAAATACTTTATTTACAGTTAGTCTATGTATTCAAAGCCATGAAAAGATATTTACAACATATACCAATTCAAATATAACTCCCCTAAAACATTCCAAGGAGAGTATTGGTGTAAAGCTTACAAAAAAAACAAGATATTTAAAAGTTTTACGGGCAAATGGAGTAAATCAAATGACTCATTTTGGCCTTTAAGTGATTGCAACTACAATCGATGCGTGGGAATCTTTCTTGGAAAGATCTGACAGAGTAATAACCATGAAATTGCCTACTGAAGTGAGTGAAATGTAATAAAATGACTTAAGAAGCATTTTAATCTAATAACATTTATAATTATGCAACAAAACATGACACAGACTCAAAGGCAATTTTGTGTCTTCAGTGTTAGTCCACATAGACAAAACATCCCATTTATACATTTCAAACACCCTTTTTGTGCTGTATAGACTTTGCTGAAGATGACAGAAAGTTACTGGTTTAGCATCCTCTCATGTGTTCATGCTACCTTTCTGTGCTGTTGAACTCTCTGTTTTTGCATCAGTCTGATCGTGTGATGGTTCCTCTTCCTGAGCGAGGCCTCTGGCCATTAGCTCATCCATTGGGGAGCGGATGTTATGAACCTCCTTCTCCTTGCAGTTTCTCCACTTCATACGGCGGTTCTGAAACCAGATCTTAACCTAAATCAGCAGAAAAGAGGAGCAGCGGTTAGTTTTTTTCTCCACATATTTTTCAACCTGATATTGCACAATGCATTATAGCTACGTTGATTCATGGTGATAAACCTTTGAGTTTTGCTAAAACCTCAAAAACCTTCCTGTATATACCCACAGTTTACATTCTGATTCCTGTACATCTTAACATTCCCTGTCTCTTTTGTTTTGCTACCTGATGATGTTTCACTACACATATCTTCAAATTAAATTATGTTAGAAATTATTGTTAAATTAAATTATGTTAAATTCTTTAGCTGCTTCTGATGTGGCCAGAAATGCTTCCCCAAAAAATTGTAGAGCATGGTGGAAGGTGCTAACCCTGGACTTTTATGCGGGATGCCATGAGTTTAATACCTGTACAACATATTTTACAGAATTCTTTCACTTTTACTCTTCTCTGTTGCTCCTCAATCGTTAGGAAACAGGATTTTGAAATACATTGTTGCAGTTAGAAATTTGTGCAGTAACTAAAGAATTTAACCAATCATGGATATATTTGCAACTGCAGATTGTAACACCCTTCTTTTACACTCTTCTGTAGGCTAACATTCCCACGGTGTTACATATTTTCTAGTGAGACTACTGTTAGCTTTTAGTTGCACTGCTAGTCTGCTCAGACTGGGGACTGTGGTTGAATGGACTAACAAGCACCATCTTCATTTACATTTCATATCCTGCCGACGCTAGACGCTAATTATCAGCAACAGTTTTAGCTTGATAAATAGACAATGTCTAAAAAAAAAGCTGCAACCTTAGCATTTTCTGAGAATGATGTAATGTTAATATTATTTATCAAATAGAATAAAGGTTTAAATCCCCATGTACCCCTTGTTCAATACCTTTAAGGATCACAGATTTAAAATGAGATCATACCAGGATCATACCTGTGACTCTTTGAGACTGAGGACAGCTGCCAGTTTGTTTCGATCCGTTTTGCTGATGTACTTCTGTCTCCGAAAAGTTCTCTCTAGCTCCTTCCTTTGTTCTTCAGAGAACACAGCCCTCCTGAGTATCCCTCTGCGTGATTTAGGACTTATGTTAGCGGGCCACATTTGAATATTTGTTCCCTCTGGAAAACAAATTTGAGAAAAACAAAAAAGACGTCAACATTGTTGGATCAGCTGGTGTGGACATTAACAGACAACTTGGATGCTTTATTAGAACAATAATAGCATATAATTAGTTGTTCCTCTCCTGTACAGATTGTTCCGTAGCGTGCCCTCATTAAGAAAAAAAAACCTAAAAGTAAAAGTGTAGCAGTAAGCAGAACCTGCAGCTTATCCATGATTGTTCAGGTCCAAATTCTATTTCTATTTTATTCAAAATCATCAGGAACTCTTTAATCTTCACAGTTCATTCTTTTTCATACAATTGGCTTTTTTATAGAGGCATTCACTTTATAGCTCACTTCCAATTCCTTCCTTTTTGTTGGTCAAATTTAACAAACTCAGGGTAACTAACTTCTTGTGGAGAAAGGTCTTCCAACCAATCAAAGGGAATTTGGTGACCTGTGAGGAGCAATCCCACGCTGCTTCACTCACAGGTGCATGCACAACAAAAGTCAAGTGAAACAATTTATCTGATCCATTCAACTTTGCCTTTTTAATCTGTACGACAAATCTGCACATAGACCACCTCCAGGAAGCACAAAACGGGTTTGGACATGCTTCTCACTTCTCAATTGGAGCTCAATAGCTTTCACTTAAATAGCTGATTACTAGGTCATTCCTGGGCAACGTGTGTGTCTACCCTAGTGGGCCAACTATAGAGCTTGGTGGGACACCAACAATGGAGCTGTACAATGGAAATGCCATTACTCGATGGCTCAGTGGCCCAACACTAAATCTTTTCTCTTGCTGGTTTGAAGCCAGTTTGTATGTGAAGATGAGCTCGAAAAAGTCTATAAAAGTCACTTTCATTGAATGCTTTATGTTCTAGTCAAGAGGTCTCCAATGGGCAGGAATGAGAGCTGAAGGACAGGAGAAAGGAGGGGGGGTCGGTGAGCCGGGCTCTTTAGCCACACAATGGGCGGGGGATGTTCCTTGTCCAGCCCTCTTCTGCAGAGAGATGGGTGAGCTTTTTTTTTTTGCTTAGCGGAGTTCATTGCTGCGGTGAAAAATTGCAGTGAGGTCGCGTGTGGATGGTGGAGTGAAAGTGCCAATTGGTCACGGCCAGCGTTGGCATTGTTTTTTTGCCAGGCACTGTGGGAAAGTGTCAGCCTACTAAGAAGACTCCGGGGACTTGTGGGATGAGGGGCTTTTCTGATTTGTGCTTTTCCCCAACAACACTTGACAGTCGTCGTAGGTCGGAGCAACTAATAACTTCCAATTTCTGAGAGACGAGACCAAAAGACGATAAATGCGTGGCTTAATCGACACTGTTATAGTCTATGACTATGATCTAGCACCAGTACTTAATCCAGTCCTAAATTATTTGCCATAGAAAATATTTCATGTACAAATTTACATTTGCCACCGGCAGAAAAAGACATTTCAAATGTAAATGTAACTGTTGCGAGTGTTACACTGAACCTGTTCAGTTCAAACCTATTAATGTGCCGAGGGAGTTGCAATGCTTTCAAACAATTTGTTACAAAGAATCCACAACAGATAGTTATTATCTTAATATGACACAAGACAAGATGTTTATTAGCTCTGCATATTTGTACTGGTAAACGTGCAGATTTGCGAGTACAAAACAAGGGGCCTCTGGGACTCCTAAAAGCCCTGCAACCCACCCCTTCTCCCCCATCCTAAACAGGCGTGAATGGTTATGAATAGAGCTGAGAAGAGTTGAACGGAGAATTAGCTCTTTGGCATTGCATCAGTAATTAGCTGAGGAGAGCATGGAAGACCCTGCTGCTTATGCTTAGAGAGAAGCTGAGGCATTGCTGATGAGACATAAAAGACTCACTTGAGAAGACAGAAGGGGGGCTGGACCCACCGCAGCATGTCAGCAGATACTGCGGGCTCTGCAGGAAAACATTGCTCAGCACACCTGCAGAGACAGAGTGAGACAGTCAGACATGGTCCTACAGCACATGCAAGGTGGGACCAGTGCAATTTTCATAAACTTGTGACACTGTGTGAGTAAAAATAGAGGGAAGTTATCTGCAAGTTAATGAAAGCCGGCATCTAACTATAAAAAAGCAAAAAATAAGACATTTAGTAATTCAACTGGGAAATTCAGTTATTTAAACAAAAAAAAATAATTGTTGTCTTTTTTTATTTGATTTCAGTTCTAAAAAAAAACTTGCCTTTGGTTAGATGACACCTGTGTTGTATAAACCTTGTCTTTTAGAAACCCAGGAGAGTTTCTGTAATTTAAGAGATTGTTTGATTTCACCTGCTCAGCATATTAGGACTCACATTTTCTTCCATTATGTTTCGTAAATGTCTGCTTTTCATGAGATTTATTCAATAAATGTTTCACCTCCACTCTTTTGCCTTGATGCTATTATATATGTAGAATGTAGTTTGGTATTGTGACTTGAAATAAGCATGACCTTCCCCAAAAAAGATTCCGTATGGATGGCAGCATATGTTGCCATAAAACCTGAGGGCCCATATATCGTTCAGGAATAATGGTCCCTTCATAGATGTGCAAATTACCCCCGCCATATGCGCTTGCGTATCAACATACCATTGCAGATGTTAGTTATTGAGTTACGAGTTAGTATCAAGGAGGACAGCAATTCTACTTTACGCGGAGAAAATGATATTCATGATTTCAAAAATTTGACATTTATGTGAGATCCCAGAATAATTTAGCATTTTTCAACTACATCTTGACCGAAAACATTGGAGAGAAGGTGTCAGTGCCCTGAAACAAGTTCATAATGCTGCGACAAATTATGTTAGCCGACAGTGAACTGGAAGTGTGTGTGTTAATATCCACTATGTCCACTGTTAAATGATGTCTTATTTCAAATGTAGTGCTGTTTGAAGGTGCAGAAATCCATATAGGATCGTTTCTGCCTTGGGCCTTTCAAAAGGAAATGTTGCCAGCTTCTCACCAACTTCTAAAAAAATGTGTATCACAGACAATGACACTTTAATCTGTCTCACATTATGAGATTTTATTCCTGCATTGCTGAACAGAGAGGTGAGCTGTCCTGCATCTTTTATAACAAATTAAATATATGCTGTTTCATACAAATGCATTATTATTATTACTACTATTGTTATTATTATTATTATTGTTATTATTATTATTATAATTATTATTATTTTACATCATGAACTAAAGAGAATGACAAACATATCTTGATATTTTCTCATAGTATAGTTTAGTGTCAGGTTTGCATTATTTGTTATTGTACTCTGTTTATATCTTAATTCTATCCCTATGTAACTATTTTTGTAAGAGATCTCTATAATCCTCTAAGGGTGTAATTGGATCACTGCCAACTTTCAGACATTTTAGACCAAACTTAATTGTGATTTAATGCCACAATTTTATTATTATTTATTTGTATGTTGTTGTCTTTTCTTTTAGATATATATAAAAAAAAGCTCAAACCTGAGTTTGCTATCTGTAGGAACTTCAGCCTCTCACCTGCTCTATTAGCCCACCATACATTTTTGCACACATTAAATCTAGATTTTCTATTCATAAGAAGAAAACAAATATAGGTTTTTAGGTAAACAAAAAAAGCTTAGTCATTGCATGAAAAATGTTAAATGCAACTTATATTTGCTTCACTATCTTTTCTATTTTAGATTGAACTTTATTCTATATATATGTAAGTATGCATTAGTCTTATCTGGGATAAATCTGGAAATTGTGTTGGTAAACATATAAACAGCTAATTCTGATACAAGTTAAATAAGTAAATTTAGATACCTAAATACATAAGAGTAAATCCAACAACATTTTTTAATGAAAATAAAAGAATACTAAAACTATGTCAGATGTCAGAATATAATAGTGAAGAATGCATATTTTACACAGAAGGAGGGTAAAAAGTATGAATAAGTATAAAAGCAAAACATGCTGTAAGATAAGTTGCTGATTTATATCTTCACATTTAAAAAAAAAATCTAAATAGGTAAACATTTTTTAGTCTCCCTTAGTTGGAAAAAAAAACTAATTACCAGAGCCTGGCAGAAGTGATCGTCTTGCATCTTTCACCTGTTGAAGACCTTGGCTTAAGCTTTGTCGGGCTCTGTGCTCGTGGCCCCAGGTCCCGCTTGGGAGTTCACATGCTACTCGTCTCAGGTGGACACTTGCTGCTCCTTCTATAAGGACTGGAGGTGTTTGAGACTTCAGCAGATTGTCAATAAGAAAGCTCTTCCCTGAACTCCCAAAGCCTGGTAAAGCAGGAGGGAAGCCAGCCATATTCCTCCTGGCGCAGCTCTGAACTGAGGCCATGCTGCTCACACACTGACCCGAACACTCCAGTTCCCTCTCCAGCAGTCGCAGTAAACTGACACTAAATTCTCCTTTAATCCTTTTTGGAGTGACCAGGCCAACTTCATTAAACTCTGGAGAAGACAAAAGTCCTCTGCTCTTCCTCTTTTGGGCCTGGACTTTGCTACAGGGCTGTGTTGTGATTGGCTGAGAGGCTCTAACGTGCTTCTCAATTCAGACAAGGCTGGGGCCTTTTTGGAGTGGCAGAAGGTGGGTCTGACTCATTCATTATGTCAACTAGCCTATTAAATGATAGACACCAGAGACAATGAAGTGCTGGCCAAAGTTTAACATGCACAAGACAGTCCTCTCCAGTAGTAAATAGTTTTCTCTTTTCTCCAGCCTCCTTCAGAGCTCCATTGTGCCGGTCACAAACCCCTCAGTGGTTCATTTGAAATGCACTTATTTCACTTTCTGCTCAATTTCAGACATTCTGCCCCGCAAAAGTTTTCTTGGTCCCAAGATGACTAGAAAGCAGGCGCATTTATGTGAATAGATACAAGCTGAAACATTCAAATCTACTGATTTTATACTATAATGATCTAAAGATTTTTGACCATAGGACAAAATTTTTTTTTATTCTCTTAAAATTCAATCATATAACTGAATTGTCTGAATAACTGTCCATAGCTCACTATATTAATAAACACTGGGGCACCTGTTAAGCTCTTTAGGTATAGTGTGCTGTTTCCACAATATCACCTTTTTTTACTGGTGGGATAACCTGCCACGAGCCAAAAGATACAGTGATAAAGTTTTTGGAAATTTTTTTTTTCCAATGATGTTTTGCAAAATTTAGTTTAAAAACTGAGGGATTATTCATTGTAAATATATTTAGATATCAGCAAACAACTTCTGCATAAGATAGAATGATTATAAAGATATTTTCAAGATCTATAAGAATCTTGAATCATGATCTTCATTGTTGCCACTTGTTGAAGTGTTCGAGAATTTTTCCAATTAACTTTGCAGTTAACAGATGCTTTCCATCGAGATCCATGTGACATGTCACTTAATAACCCATTAGTGTTTTAAATGTGTTGTACATAGGCATTTAAACTTTAAAATAAAAACTGCACACCAACACTGGTGTCATGTTTTTGCTGTAAACACATCAAACAAGAGGCTTGTGCAACCTTTCACACTCTAACTAATGATCCTCAACATTGTAATAAGAAAGTGCAACAAGAGGGGCACAGTAAACAGGCATAGCCACACAGGTCTGTGTGTGTGTGTGTGTGTGCGTGTGTGGACCAGGGTGGATTGGTGACTGAGTGTTACCAAGTGTGTGTGTGTAGATACCTCATGCTGAGCATGGAAATTGGCCCAGACAGCTCAGCCTATTGTGTGATGGCCAAGGAGCCAAAGGTTGCTTGTAATCAAATTTGAGGTTTTATTCCTCAGACTGGTGGAGAAAGCGGAGCGTTCTGTCACACGATGAGTGTTAGCAGGGCTCCGTGAGCTGTCCACTTTTGTGTGGAGAGTGTGTGTTAACATGTTCCACATAGACCAGAAGCTGTGATTGCCCACCGTGGCTTTTTGTGTGCTCGGTCAGTCATCTGTTTCTGTGATTGAAGTGGAAACTGCTCCTCAGTCCTGCTCTTCGCTGTATTTTTGATTAGATGCTCTTCATGTGTCAGCTCTATTTGAACTTTTTATAGATTTGTGGAATTCACTATGGTCGCTTCATTTTCTCTCCTTTCAAGTGAGATTCTTTGGCAAGTACAGAAGCTGACATTATTAAGTGTATTCTGTGTTTGAATTCAAATGGTATACTTCTCTATGCTCACTGACATTTTGGGTAGGACCAGTCTCACGCGACTTTCTGCCTGTTTTAAAAGGCGCTGTGTAATTAGCCAGATTCCAATGGAACTCTCCTGGAGAGGGAGGTATAATTAAGCTATTCTTAAACTGTAGGTCTTAGAAACATCCTAAAGCAAGTTCATGTGAATTTATTTGATGTCCACCTCTTCTCAGGAATGGAGAGGAAAAAAACAGGGGTCCTTTCTTTTAAAATCCTCACAATAGCTCTGTTGAAAGCTAGCACTCCGCGGGCTGGCTGAGATCTCTTTTCTCTCATTTTCAACCCCAGCAAAGCTCTTAAAAAGATACCGGCCCATTGCACCCGCAATTGATATTCCACCACTCGAACTTAATATTGTGAATGGAGGTCCAGGTTCTATGAATCAGGAGGACAATGCGCTTAGCATAGCAGCAAACTGGCACTTTGTGTGTGGTGTCTATGTCCCTGAGGAGGAAGTTTCTAATGTGAGCCTCACAATTGTGTGTCTATAGAGTTCTAATGAGCTTCTGTATGCTGAGTGAATGGCTCCAGGCTATTCACCATGATGGCCCAATGAGCCAGCTCACTGCACACATTCACAATAGCATCTAGGGGGAATGGGAGTGACTGTTCGGAGCCACCGTAGGACCATGTTTTGATTAAGAGTATGTCCACATTAAGCTTGTTACATACAAAAAAAAGAAAGAAAGAATTATTTCAAGTCTCTATCCTTCATAACCTTACGATTTTCTCTTAAATAAATCCGGGTGCATAAATACAAAATGTCAGTTTTGTATATAATGATGTAGCTTTTTACCAAATATAGTGGATAATTTACAAAAACAAGAGCAAACTTCTCATACAACCTATATGATGTTGTTTTATGATGATATATGATGAGTAAATCAGTAATCTGAGTTTACAAGGAATTATTCAAATGGAAATGTGTTCTGTAGATTAATGAATGGCTGTTTTTCAAGGGAAAGAGAAAATGATAGTGTTTGTTCAGCACTATATAGATTTAGATACGCTCTAAATGACAGCTGCTTATTATGAGCTCCACAAAGCACCTCCTTTACTGCTCCACTGATATTTGGAGATTGTTTTCACTCAGATTTAATTCACAGAGACCTTTTATAAATGAAAGGAACTCAAAACCTCACAGAAGAACTTGTATTTCTCCATTTCCCCTGTACTGGCACTATTCCAAGCAATTGTTTACATTTGTTGTTCATTGTTACGGTTCCTTGTGGAAATATAAGTAGGGAAAACTTGTGAGCTGTTAGAGTTAGAACTATTATGTGTAAACACCCCTTTTTTCAAGAGTTCAGATGTAACCAGACAAAACGGTGTAACCACAATGTATTTTGAATCTTTGTTGAGAATCCTGTGGAGGCATTGACTGCCTGCAATCTGGAGCCTGGGCATTTACAAGGAATGAGCTTCTTCTTCTGTGAATGTTTTCAAGATCATTACTGTGGCTTTACTTTTTGTTTGTTCACATGTCTTCAGTAAACATAATTGTATTTTTCTTATGTATTTGGCGACATTGGTTTGTTTGTTTGTTTGTTTGATGAAAATTTTCTTTTTTTTAAGGTAATGGGATCAGTGTTCACTGTTGTCCTTTGTGGACATCCAGGCTTTTTCAAAATGTTACGTTCACTATTGTGCTGATTTGACTGAAACACTGAGCTTTCTTTGATGGGTTTGTTTTGGCGGATGGTAACTTTCCTTTTCATTTAGAGCTCTTTTGACCCTGTAGTTCACAGCCGCAGCTTCTAAATGTTAATACCCCCCCACCCACCCTCCATCATTCACCACATGTGGACATCATAGGCCTTACATATTATTTAGTATCTGATCTACTTTAAAAGAAGCTCAGTTTCTATCTATCAGGTTATGACATCAGTCAGGTATGACATGTTTAGCTGTGGCATGACCCAAGGGTGACACTGTCTGTAAGACCTCTGTATTGCAGCACTGTAATTGTGTAGCTGCATTTTACAGCTTTCCACACCAGATGGCACTGAGAGACTAAAAGCAATCAGTATTTCAGCTGTGTAAATTAAAAGGAAAAGGAAAAGGAAAAGTGCTGTTTCTTGTAATTTTTTTTGCAGTTGTTGGAGCCTGCTCTCCATTTATCAAAACAGACATCCAATGCCTTCAAATTAATCATCAAATAACAATGGGTGGCTGGTAACATCCTCCACATTTTGAGTTGTATCTTAGTTAAACACTTAGTGTGAAACCTATGAATTGTGAGCTTCAAATAATAAATGTTCTTTTAATTAATTACGAAGTGTCACACCGTGACTTTTTAGCACATTACCAGGAAGGATGGTTCAATAAGTCGTTACAGTTTTAATATGATTCATAAGTGTCAAATTAGAAAGGGACAAGGTTGATATAACAGCAGAATTAAGCAACAAATTTATCCCACAGGAGTCCATTGGAACAACCGGCCAGTTTTCTTCTTTCATTGAAATGCTGGCAGAGGTACTGCAAGTGATTCTATCTAGTTTGTGGCATTAGTGTATCTATATGTTTGACTTATGGCCAAAGTAAATAAGCCCCTGAGAGCTTTGTAATGTATCACCCATCTGGTTCTGGTAGAAACGAAAAAAAAGCCCTCCACTATTGCTTTGCCCTTGCCCTAAGAGACTTAATGTGTGTAGAACAGAAGAGTCGGTGTGTGCTGTACCCTCTGCGTTTATTACTTTTCATTTTTCCTGGGCGCATGCTTTAATGACTCATATTTTCCTGATGGCACTTTAGGAAATGACAACTTGTGGGCAATACAAAGTAATTACATTTCCTGTGTCTGTACCCAGAAGAAATCTAGCATTATTAATAATGAATAGAGGGGTTGGAGTCCCACTCACACAGCAGATGTGACGCTGCATGAAGGGTCCTTCCTTGCTTTTGTCTTATTGACAAAAGTCAACCATTAGCTGCTCCATGGATGTAGGAGCAAGCTCTCACAACTGCTCGCAGATTGCATATTTGCCAAAGCCAGTGTGCTTTGCATGAATCATGAGAAAACATGCATAACTCCAATTAGAGGCAATTGTATTGAGGGAACACAAACTGGTACATTACTAAATGGTGTTTGCATGGTGTCAGCAGGATGGCTCGCTACCACATAAGATCTGGAACTGTCCCCAGAATTATATCTCCTGGTGTTCACTTTTCCACGCTACTTCAGCAAACCAGCACAGCCAGCAAATCACTTTTTCTGCATTCCAGGAATTGGCTACACATTGTGTTGGACATGGTTTCGCCCTTGAAAAAGCCCCTACAAAAAATGTTCATGTCCATCTGGCAGGAAACTGATTATGATTAAGGGAAAATATTACAATGACAATCCATCTTCCTTAAAAAGAAAGCTAATGTTTGTATTTTGGTAGAAAACTGTGATATATCCCATGGATGAAGAAGACTGAGGATGAGTCCAAACAGATATTTAAACTAATAAGCATCTGTGCTGAACCGAAAAGCAACAGAAAGGCTGAGTCACAAAGGCAGCCAAGCACTTCATTTTAATTTGCCTACCACCTGCTGAAAAAAAACCTCAACTTCAGCTTTACTGGATGACTTAACTAACTGAGAGAATGAAATGGCATGCTTATAGCCACACCACTTACCAAAGAGCAGTGTCAGCACAAATGACAAGCAGGTAAACTTATTACATTGAGGCAGTTGGCATTTTCTCAATCAAGCTCTACTCTTCATAAGACAGATGGTTTGAAAGAAGAGTAAAGGCTTGGAAGAGGAGTTGAGGAGCCAATCAATGTCAAACTGAAACAAATGTTCAAACAAACAGGGATGCGAAAGCTGTGAGACCAGCTGCTTATGAAGCCAGTGCAGGCAGTTTCACACCAATTCACACACCAATTCATTAGACTTTTTGAATCCCTCCATATGACCTTGAAAGTGTATCAAACATCAATAAGATAAGGATGTATCAGATAAAGAGCTAGAGTCTCCTACTGCGCACAGATGAGCGTGGGACTGAGAAATAACAACTTTAAACCTTTCATGTACCGTTTCCCTTTTCTTGATTTTCACTTTACAGGTATTATGTTCTTTAAATTTAATTGAACTCTCATCAAAAGAGGGATACTTTATATTTCAAAAGTTGACACATGGACTCAAAATTACATAGGTAGCAAGAGAACTAGTAGGCTATGCTAACTGGCATGCTAGCTGGTGTGCTATAACAAAATTAAAATGAAATCCACCTGTTTGTGTAAACTATTTATTACAATGGATTTTTATCTGACTTATTCAGTCAGTATATGAACAAACATTTAGGGTTATGTATTGTCCCATTCCTGGAAACCTAGTACCCTACAGAATAAGGACCTTTGTCAAATTTCCATAAAAAATCCATTGATTTGTTTCTATTTGATTGAAAAATATTTTACTTTATTCACTCATACAGTTAAAGGGACTATACCCGATTTCACGTCCGGCTAGCTTAGTTAGCGATAGCGGCTATTTTTTTTTAGCTTTTGTGTGACGCTTTTTCTTCGCTAAGGGGTTTAACTTTCATAATTT
>JAVQJG010217531.1:0-13004 GCA_036024015.1 Craterocephalus amniculus
TCATGTAAACAGAAAATAAGTTTCCATAACATTTTTTTATTAATTCATTACTTAACCCTGTAATTTGAAAATATATTTTCAATCCTATTCATCCTATTTATAAGAACAGAATCAAATGATACAGTTCATGAATTTGGTTAGAAATACCTTTTTATAATAGCTTACATATAAAAAAGTAATTCTCTTTTTCCATTTCCATGTTTTTCTCCTGGCATTTTCAACTTTGATTTTATGTGAGGTAGCCTATGCTGTATATATTGTATATATAGCATATTAGGTATAGCGCTGATCCTGCTTGGGTGTATTAGACAACAAAAATATATGACATTACACTGGATCCTGATGGCTGTGTTGGATCATTGATTCTGGTAAACATGATTTTCAGTGAGGTAGACAAGTTTATTGTTTTTGACCATGCTGCAGATATCAGCCATGCACAGCTGGAGTGAAACTGAGCAGTCACTGTCTTGCATGCTCTAAAATCTTCAGTCTTGTCTCTTCTTGTATGCAAGCTGTTACTGTCAGTTTAAGAGCCTCCGTGTGAGATATTTCAGTCAGTAAGTTTGGAATTCTGAGAAAAAAATGTGAGCTGTTCACATTCTTGTGCTTCCAAGCGGAGCACCATTGTTGAAAATGAGTTAGCGCACCCAGATGTTATGTTCCCATCAACTTTAGTCAGACAACAAGCCAATAAAACACTTTGGTATAACACTCAAAAGCCAGATGTTTGCAGGTGTTAGCAAGAAGAGTTAAAAGTCTCACCTTCAGAAGACAGGGATCCACAGCCTTTTTCATCTTTCTAACGTTGTTGTTTATACAGTGATGGAAATATTCACATGAAGACTTTCGGGGGTCAATTTTAACTCTTCCCACTTGATTGATGAAACATGATTTCATTGATGTTTCTTTATCTCACCCAAGGCTGAGTCAATTCAACATTCAGACAGGCTTTACATGAAAGTTTTTCATCTGTGTTGAATTATTAGCGATTTGCCTCAAGTGAAACCAAAGAAGATTTGTTTCCTCGATCAAAACTCCCACTTTCCTTCATCATACAGGCCAGTCACATGGAAAACTACAGAGCACAGCCCGCTTTTCAGAAATAAACCTAGAGATCTGCAGCCCCCACTCTTCTCCCAGAGCAGGGGTCTAATTCTGGGTTGCATTTCCCGCCTATTCAATGGGTGTCAGCTGGAGTGATGAGATATTTAGCAGAGGATGGATAGGGAGTTCCTGTCTCAAGGGGAATCGTCTCCAAACTATCCCTTTCCCTCCTATTGCATTTCTATCATCGCCTCCTCTCCTTTATCTGTCTGCAGTCAGAATAACGAGACAAAACGACTGGAGTAAATAAGGCTGAGCTGCCGTCAAACATGCTCATTCAGCTGATAAAGTCAGGTTCTGGCCCCAGATACAGTAAAGTTTTACATCTCAACAGGAGTGGTTTTAAATTATGCAAAAAGCAAATTAGTAGTTGTGTTGATGTTTCTCTGCAATTTCTAGATTATTCTTTTCAGATTATTTATTGTAACTTTTCTTACCCCTGTAGGGCCTAAGTTTGAACCTTTTTATGATTTCCATGGGAGTTCATTTATATCTCTCCTCAAGTGCAAAGAGAATAATTATGGAAATTCAATCATATTAAAGTGCAATCCTCTGACACTAGATGATGATGCTATGCAAAATCAAAATCAGAAAGACTGACCTGCAGCAGTAATTCCATTTATGAGCGAGTTACTGCTATCACATTTGGATAATTCCTGCTATTGCTGTAGAATCTGTATATTGGCACCAAACTTCAGCTTGCTCAACAAACAGAGTAAATAGCCATATAGCCATACCCATATTTTAATTTATGTAAGCGGCCATGCAAATTACATTACTTACTTGTGACTGGCAGTATACTTTTACTGAATTACAACAGAAACAAATCAGAAAAAGGGAAAACCTAACCATGGTAGACATCTCCAAGAGGAAAAGGGAATTCCTGTCATCTCTGGGAATATCTGGGTTATCATAGAATATCTGGAAGGATATGTCACTCACACAAGTTTACATTTGTAGGAATTTTTAGTTTTTATTGTTTTCTTTCACTTTCTATCTTCTAAGAGTGAATAAAAACACAGCATGCGAAGGAATGATAGTAAGGGTAGAAAAAATGGCTTTCCAAAGGAGCTTTCAACCCTGATTGTCACGTTTCTGGGTCCTGTAGCTTTCCCCGTTCTACAGTAAAGATTGTTTGTAGTTCCCTAACTCTAATTCTAATATGCATTACAGCAAAATGATATAACTCTGTGCCAGTTTTTCCAGTTTTGTGCTATCTTAATTAGCAGTTTCCATCTCCATTGACGAGAGAGGTGCGATTTCTGGCTGGAAATGCCAGCAGCCTATAGTTTTCATGTCATCTTGCAAAGCCCTGATAGCTAGCTTTACTTTGCAATTATGTTTTATGTTCCTGTTGCGTTTCATGGGTGGCTCTTTATGTTTGACAGCTTAAAGATGAGGGATCTGCAGCTGTTTCTGCCCACATATCTGTGTTTAGATTGGAAGTCAGCAGCACTTAGACCATGGATGGGCAAAGTCGGTGCTGCAGATTTTGGATGTTTCCTCCTGCAGCACATCTGAATCGGATTCATGAGTTAACATGCTTGGGCAAAACATGACAAAAACCTGTTGAGGGTGTGTCATTTGAGTCTGGCCTGTTGGAGCAGGAAACATCTAGAACATGAAGGACTACATGTGACGTCTGCTGTGATCATGGGTGGGCTGGCCCATGGATCCCCAAGATATTGCTTCCTCGCAGCAGTGTCAGATTTCCATGTTATTACATTCACTGAGGAGACAAAAACTTAGGATTTTATTTCGCATTTAAAATAGGAGGGCAAAAGATCGGTAAATGTGTTGGTTTCTTTTCTCTGTGTGAGTGTGTGAGAGGGAGATTGCAGGGAAGTGTGTGTTTTATAATACAATGTTAAATGGACTGTACTTCATAGTCATGTGACTATTCAAAGCGCTTTAACACCATATTGTGTGAATCACTCTGTGTTGCCAATCACATGAAAAGCGCTTTATAAATGAATAAAGTTTGAAGTTACAACTGCAGCAAATGCCCGTTTCATAACATGTGATATCAGCTTTTTAAAGCCGCCAACATCAGTATCTTTATTGGCTCCAAAAATTCCATCCGTCAGGCTCTAGCTTTCACTTCACTTCACGTGAACGCACCAAACAAATGGAAAGGGCTAACGGGTAGAAATGGGATTAAGCCTTTTAGGATGGATAAAGAAAAGCCATGTTCTATAACCACTGTTGTCTCATTTTGGAGGAGTCAACAGTGGTTATAGTACATGCTGGGAAACATGATAAGTAGTCTGAAATCATTGATGCATGACTGATATACATGTTTAGATTCAAAGCTAAAAGTTTGCTTAACTAAAAGTACATTTGATTGTCACCCACATCCAGTCTGTCACGCACACCCGACAACTACTGTATCTCTCAGCTCTGAACGCGTGCCATCTGCAAAGTAGCCAAATCCCTTCTCTCCTTCATCGACTACGGATCCCGCCTCAAACTAAATGTTTCAATCAAAAGGTTTTTATCCTCCTGTGGCAGATTGCCCTTGTTTTCCAACGGATTTGCCCCTAGTTAAGCTTTGATTGCTCTGTGCGAGTAATGGTGTGTTGTGATGGATTATCACTTCCAGCTTCACTGTAACTGTCATCGGGAACATTGTGTGTCCTTTTGGTCGTGGACGTCCAACATGATGTTCACCTCACCTGTGTGTGTTCATTCGTGCGCACGCACACTGCTCTATGAGATAGAAATCCACACAATTAAATACACTTCCTTTGATTGTCCACATCTCTAAATCTCCCTCTTTGCCCTGTCACCCTCTCCTTCTTATCCCAATCACTCTTTTCGCTCGCTCACATACACACTGAGACACACACTTCAAGTCTCTTCATATGAGATGATGAAATAGTTGGAGAAGTCAGGAAATCTGTGTCTGCTGAAACCGTTTTGGACTCAGAGATAACTGAGCCCTTGTGGGGAAAAGAAAAAAGCCCACTGGCTTTAGAGTGAAGTTTCCTGTGTGACTGTGTGCGTGTCCTGTGTGGCTGAGTGTGTGTTCTGGTGTGTGAGGGAGAGTTTTACAAGACCCATTTAACTGAGGCTAGATATTTTACTCTGATTTCTGTGCAGAACTCGTTTTGTCACGAATAAATAAGTGTTGATTAGTACTTAAGGTGTGTTTATGTATCCAGGTGTTTATCTTTCCCCATCATAGAAACATTGTATCGTCTCAGGAACAGTAGAGTGAGACTCTGTGGGGTAAATTGCGATTCCTTTAGGTAATCAGACATTCTGTTCTTCAGTTTTATAATCCAGCCACAAAATGTGGCGTTTTTATTCAGACTTTATAGAAAATTCGACCTTATTCATCACATCTTCAAAATAAAAATCGATCATTGTTACCACTTTTTTGCAAAGATACTTGTATTTCGACCCAGAAATTCTGATGATATTACTTACTGTTCCCAATCAGAGAGCTTAAAGTGACAGTAATGTCCCATCATGAGTAGTCAAAGATCAGCAAGTGACAAGAAAGTTAGAAAAGTTAGAAAAGAAGAAAAATATACAGTATGGCTGGAATAAAGCCAAGAACGTGTTTTTATGCATAGTTGTGCCAAAAAGCAGCTGAGTTTGAGTGAGGTTTGTGATTATGATAACAGAAATAACCGTCAATGAGGAAAAAGTGTAAATATGTCAACAGGTTCTGTCGTGTTTTTGTTATCTTCCTCAAAGCCAAGAGTTGAAAGAATGATGTGTGTTATTTCTACAAACTACTGTTAGTGATAAATTCTGTTTTGTTGCTCGGGTTGGCCTTCATGGTGTTGTATCTGTTGATATATTAATTTTACATCTGGCTGGGTTTCAGCCCAACATGGTGAAGGGCCAATGTGGGGGCCCGTATTGCTATTAAATCTGAGCTCTGTTTAAATTAGCATTGTTTATACCCATGCCCACTTAGCAAACCTACATCCTTTATGGGGGTCATACAGCCAGCCTACTTGAGTTTCATATATGGGGCCCATGCAACTGGAATTAAATGGGACCTGCAGCATCAACCCAGTTTAAGCCCATGCCCTCTCAGTACCCACATAGGCCATATTTAACTCTTGTGGGCCCCACGCGGACATGCTGGCTGGATTTAGCCTCATAATCTGACACCTGAGGCTTTCCTGAAAAATGAATGTCTTGGGTTTTAAGGGTTAATTCACACAAAGGACATGAAGTATTTTACCTTTGGGTGTGTTTCTACCCACTTTACAAGTGTGTGCACACAGATTCCTTTCTAATCTTAATAATTTCTTTACTTTCCCCCATTCTTTCCTCCCTTATTATTCTCCTTTCACCCACTTTCCTTCTCCTCCTCTCCCCCTCTACTTCCTGCTCCCCCCGTAGGGCTGCTCATCCCCCATAGTGGTGAAGTTCGCCGACACGCAGAAGGACAAGGAGCAGCGGCGTCTGCAGCAGCAGCTGGCGCAGCAGATGCAGCAGCTCAACAGTGCGACCACCTGGGGGAGCCTGACGGGCCTGGGCGGCCTCACCCCGCAGTATCTGGCTGTAAGGGCCGCCGCCGCGTCGCCCACCATCACCACCACCTCCTCCACACCTTACTACAGCCCCATGGCCGACGCAGCCGCAGTCAGTGCCCCAACCTAAACAAAACAAAAGCAAATCAAAAATGCTTCATCTTTCTCCTCATCCTTTTTTCTCACTTTCCTCTTTGCATAGAAAGGGGATGAGGTTTCTGGTTCGTGTTTTTTATGTTTCATCCGGAACATTTATTGGATTAAATTGCTGTTAAGAATCAAGGACAGGATAAGTTTGTAAAGAAATAAAAGTAGTGTGGAAAATGGTCTATTTTGGGTTTGTACAAGATAAAATGGAAAGTCTCTTAAAGGTATTTAATCAAACCGTCCTTCACATAGTTTGTGTTAAAAAAAGGACTAAGTTAATTGTTCTGGCTGCCTCCACTCCTGACAGAGTAATATGTTGCCCATAAAAGGTAGCCCTGGCTTTTTATGCTTGCCTTACCATAAATGAAACCATAATTTACCGAATGAACATTTGCACTCCTTTGAAGAAGGCCTTAAAATATCGATTGGGACCATAAAACCGTTGGGAAAATATTTACAACAGCAACAAATCAGCTGACGGCAAGCAAGAGGCTTTAAGCTTTATATATTTGAAAGCAAGGCAAGACGTGCAGTCATGTCAAAAAGAAACATGCATCTTTCATGTCTAAGATGTAAGAGGTTCATTTTGTTTTTATTAAATTTTAAGTGATTATGAGAAAAATATGAATCTTCTCATAAAGTTTAGGCAATGTAATGCAAAAGACCCAGGCCTCCATAAGCAGCTGTATGGCTTGTTTGGAAGGATTCGAACAGGTTAACAGAGCTTAACCGATGATGATCTGCACACCTTGCAGCATTTGATTGTCCCAAAAGGTTTTTTGTAGCCCAAAGTATTCTAGAGTCAGCTGGGAGGCCATCTGAAAGTGTCTCATCGAACAGGACAATGATCCCAAACACAGCAGGTCAACCACAGAATGGCTGAACACCATGTCTTGTTGGTCCTCTGATACATAAAGCCTTCCATTTGAACGTGATGCAAAGCTATATTTTTATTTGTTCATGGTGCAAAAAATTCTCCTGAATTCAGACATCTGTGATCAAATTAGTTTCCAAGAAAACGTTTTAAAAGCTTGAAACGTGCAAACAAATAGCATCAAACATTCCTGGAAACATTTGTGAACAAAGTAAGCCAGACAGGTACTTGTTTACAACTTGTTTTTGCTTCTTATTCACCCAAAAATGTGTGTATGACTGGTTTGTTTACCTCTTCACCTGCTGCTCAGCTTTCATCAGGTGATTATTTGACATGCTCAGAATGGACTAAAAACCTACAGAAATGTTTTCATATTTGACTCTAGATAATTATCAAAACCCATGAAAAGAACTAAAATATGCAAGACTATAAAATAATTGACTTTGCAAAATCATTATCGAGCCCTTTCATCTTGGCATTCTGTTTACAAGCTGCAGCACAAATACGGAGCACAGATTACATTTTTGCTGAATCTTGCATTTGGTGCTTTCTTTATTCCGGTTCAAAACACAATGTAGAATTTGGTATTTTTCTCAGATGCAAACCCCCGATCGCGTTAAAGTATTGTAGCGTAAGAAGAAGGCGGTAATTACTTTACTTTGTTCAGTGTGTAATTCCTCAGATGTCCTCTATGGACATGCCGTACATGCCGTAACTTTGGGGTGTCTGATCCCCGATTTAATGAGAAGCTTCTGACTGGATTTGATTGATTAGGACGTCTCAGACACCTCATTCTCTTCCTCTGTCTCTGCACTAAACTTCCCTGTCGTGTACTTTTCTGTTAACAACTCAAGCTTCTGATTCTTGATTTGCAGCAGCTACACAAACATCTCTCTGCCCTTAGTGGATATCAGTTCATTAAGGGAGAAAAATTTGGCTCCCAGATTTTTCTGCTCTTTCAATCCTCTTTCTCAGTTGTTTGAACAGATTAAGCTTATTCTGGAGGAAAAGGGGGAGGGCGGGGGAGCTTACACAATAGAAACAAGATGTTAATTTTCTGTTAATTTGAGCCTTTGAAGGATGAGTTTTTGACAGCATCAGTATTCACTTTTTGTTTTGGAATCTAATTAGTCTACTAGATTAGTGCTTTCATGCACAAGTTGTCTGGGAAAACCATGGTAGAATACAAACAAGAGATCAGACTATATTAGCTGCTCATTTACTCATCGAGCACACTGCAAGTTTAGCATCTCTGTGGCGAGCTTACAGTGTCCCTCCAGCTCACATTGTTTTCTCCTCTCTCTCCTCTCTGTGCCATGTCTCTCCACCTCTTTGTCCTCCTCCAGTTGCTTCAGCAGGCAACCTCCTCTGGTAACCTGGGAGCCTTCAGCGGGATCCAGCAGATGGCCGGTAAGTCGAGAACTGGTCGATAGATTTGTTTGAAACCATAATCTACCGCGGCAGTGGACTCTTTGTTGTGCTTCTCTATAATTTTTTTTTTCCAAAGACTTCTAAAAGAGGACCAAAGAGCATAACAGATGAACTCGCATGGTGGAGTAAAGAGAGCTCGTTGCCCTGAAGATTTATTAACTGTTGCTAAGATTTGTCTTGATCTTTTAATGAGGCCAGACAAGAGTTGTGCCCAGGGCGTGTAACAGTAGCACCGCGGCTTTGTCAGGGATGGATAAATCACAAGAAAGGAGAAAAGAAAAGGAAAAGGGGGGGAGCAGAGAGGATGGGAAGAAGTGGTGCACTGCAGGCTGGCGCCATCTACTGCATTCCTCCAGCAGAGGTTTCGCTCGTCCGTCATCTGCACTTCCAAAGCAAACTTTGAGCCTTTCACATGTATTTAAGGCTGAAGTATCTGCAGGAAAAAGCAAGTAAAATCAAGCAGTCATGTGATGATTTGCAGCTCTAAATGAAGGAAAGTGAAGCTGCTGCAGGAAATATGCATACTGTAAGAGCCTATTGCTTTAATCTAAGCCCTGAGCGAGCCGCGGAGCGCTGCCATTTAATTTTGCAGGAGATACAATCTGTGTCTTTAAGAAATAGAATTTTTTAGGGCTTTAAACTTAAGTTATTTAAGACTTTCAGAGAGCTGTGGATATACTCATCATCTCCAGCTTCTTCTTTCTTTCATTAAACACCTTCCCTCTTCCTTTTTGCTCTTCTAAGCCCTCTCTGGCTTAGTTTCCTCACCTTTACACCTCCCTCCAGCCTCCTGCTTCTCGTCATCTGCTCCCCTCTCAGGTTTTTAATTGTGTCCTGTTTATTGGGTTGACATGGAAAACAACCAGGAATTAGCAGGTTGAGTTACAACGCTTTGGAGTTTCCGAGTTGTTTTTTTTGGCTTCTCCGCTGTGGCGCTCGAGCACATTTTCCTTCCCAGCGCACACTCGTGCTGACAAATAGGCTCGGGGATTTGGAAGTGAGGGAAAGGAGCGGCGTCTGGATCTAGAGATCTGTCGGTCCACCATCTGTGCTGGTGAGGAGGACAGAGCGAGCATTAGTGATTGGCAGGAGATGTGAGACAGCTGAATGACATCTGGTCCCAGTCTTTAACACGAGGAGCTGCAGAGCTGAGAGGCTTCAATTACACCAATGAGCATTCAATTAGACGTAGCCAACGCCAGCCTGGTGCAGCACGGAGCACTCACACGCACGCACGTGTATCCGTGCACACATATGCGTTCACACACGCTCACGTACCATCTGCACAGCCCGGATACTCTGACTCTGATCAGGGAAATGGAGTGTATTTGTCTGGTAGTATTTCTATTTCTCCCTCTGTGTACAGCTTTAGTCTTCTCTAACACGGTCATTTTCTTTGCTTCTTATAACTGTCTTGTAAATTTATGTTGAATGGGGGAGATAGCCTTTGAGTAAAGCAAGTAAAGCTAGTGCAGAGCTGCTCGGAGAAAAGGTGGCAAGAGGTTGGATGCAGGGGGGAAGGTGGGGGCAGAAAGGAAAACAAAACAGAGATTCAGGAGGAAGAAGTAATGATAGAGGGAGAGAGAGAAATAATGAAGGAAACTGGGGAGGGGGATTAAGAAGGGCAAAGAAATATGTCACAGCAGTGGAGGAGAGGAGAAGAATGGGATGAAAGTAGTAATAGAAGACAGAAATTAATCCGAGAGGAAAGAAAAAGAAAACAGGAGGAAGAATGGCTCTGCATCAAACAAGATGAATTAACCACAAGCGAAATTGAGGAGAAAGTATGTAAAAACAGAAAAATTAAGGAAAAAAGCCACACGAAAAGAGAAAAGATAAAGAAGAAGAAAGGAAAGAGGCAAAAGAAGGAGTACAAATGGAAAAAGGACTGAGTTAGGTGAAGGAAAGACAGTGATGCCACAACGTTGTGCGGTGATCATGTGTCTGGAATCCATCAGCTCTGTAATCCGCCCTCCAAACACAGAGAGAAATAAAATAAAGATATATTTAGATCCTGATAAAGAGGCATGAATGAGAGCTTCTCTGGTCTTGCGGCAGCTCTGACAAACTGCTGAATTGTCTGCCATATATTTATAGAACTATGTGTTCAAACCCCCAGCATCTGGATTAGTGTAAGTTCCCTGCATCTGTTCGCAGGGTTTGATAGAAAGAGTGACGGCTGTTTTTATTCCCAACTACAAACAGAAATCCATTTCAGCTTTTGATGTATGACAGAAAATTGGAGAAAATCGCTCTGAAAACAAAATTGGTTTTGGCTGCGGTACAGACAAGTAAAGACGTACACACATGCACTTGCAAATGTGCATGCTCATTACTGCAAATACACACTCACACATGTTGGAGGGGGGTTCTCACCCTGCAACTCATGTTCTTTATACTTGCACGTCTCCGGCTGCAGCGCCTCCACAATCTCAAAACAAGAGCTCAGCATTGAAAAGCTGTCAGCCTCTTTATTTTCTTTCTTTTTCCTTTTTTTTTAATAATACATTTAATTTACCAATCAGAGCCGCGAATCCAAGGGATGAATCCAGCCATCTGTTGCGATTGGCTGTGTTCGGTTTGCTTGTCTGGCTGAGTTATTTACCAAGATGGATCTTCTTCATGCTGTCTTTTTTGTGTGTGTGTGTGTCTTTTTGTATGTGTATGTGTGTGTGTGTGTATTCCCATGGTACTGTATATACACCCAGGTTGTATATACGACACATAAACCTCACATCGACCACCCTCTCAACTCTTTAACAAGCTTGTGAGTCAGAGGAAGCCTCTCTGTGGTAAGACTGACGGGTTCTGGTAGCTTTACACTAACTCCTCATTGTATGCACACGCGTGCATACACACACATGTTCATGGAGTGAGGTGAAAGGTTGAGTTGTACCCACAGACGGTGTTTTACAGCCTTTGTTTCAGCGTGAGTTCGGTGCAGGCATGTAGTCATTAATTATGCTTAAGTACAGGCCCATATGCTAATGTCAGAGAGGAGATTAACAATGAAAGAGTTAAACCTGCAGGAGTCCTTTGAATACAGTGACTACTCAATGGTTTGGCTCATCTGACATCATGGCTGGAGCCCGACTCACATCATCTGTCAACTGTACCTTCTTATTATTGATTATTATAAAAATGATTTAATTAAAAATCAGATTTGCTGTTAAATTGGATTTTTATTTATTATAAAGTGCATTTATACTGTTTTTAAAAGCTCAAACTAAGTAAATCCTGTCTAAAAATGCCAAATAACCCAGTAAAATGTCAGTATAGTGAAAATCTAGTGGTTTACTTTAAATTTTCATATTTTTCATTGAGTTTTCATTGATCAAACCTGAAGCTCTAGCAGCTTGTATAGATGTGTATTTATCTACCACATGTAATCAATGCATCTTCGCTGAAGGCGTAAATGTGATGCAAATGACAACTTTAAAAGATTAAGCAGCACAAACAGAAGATGGGGGTTGTTTGCGCAGGTGTAAACAGTACAGAGAGCACAACTGCAACGCTGTCACAAAAATATTCCAGTTCATATTTCCATGGAAGGAGGTTCACTCTAGAGCCTGTTTGCAAACCTTTGCGTATTCAGCCAACCAAAACTCTGTAACCGTGTCAACAAGAAGCCCAAAATTTATCAAAACTTTTGCGTTTTGCTGTCGTCTAAACTCTGCTAAAGGGAACTGAGTCTTTGAAAAGAGCCATCCCTCTGTACATAGAGAGCAGATGGTTTCTATAGTCGGAACAGCAGAGTACTCATTTTTCTGTGATTCTCCTCCAATAAAAACCAATATATGAACATGACACTGCATTCCCATTCCCACTGAAAGAGTAATAACGCTAAACAACTGCAAAGTATTAGCAGAATATTTATTTATTACCAGCAAGCATATCTTTGGTTATGGTTAACCAGATATGCTTTGAAAAAATTCAGTATTGTCCTCAACATTGAATTTGGGTAATGGTCCAGTCAGGACTGCTTGATGCCAACATTAAAGCTTTAATTTAACTCTTAAACCTTTTCTATAAACATGGATTAAGAAAAGGAAATATCTTTGAGTTCAATCTGAAAGCCTGTTGAAGAGGTCACGAAAGCTAGTTTCGTCCTGTAAAACCCTCTTCCTTTGCTGTGTTAAAACGATAAAATCTAAGTTTATCCAAATTGCTTTGATTATTTCTGCCAGCGGAGATTTTTTAGTTTTCAAAAAGCAGGAAACGGGGAAGGGGTTATTTCCAGGTTTATGTTGTAAGGAAATCCGTGCTCTCCACTGGGTTTCCTCTTCATCTGCGGACACCAAGCTTCTGCTCTGTCCCGGTCCAGCCAGGCCACCCGGCCGCTCCCCAGGTTTGACACCACCCTCTCTGGCTCCTCTCTCCAGGTATGAGTGCTCTGCAGTTGCAGAATCTGGCCACTTTAGCAGCAGCGGCGGCGGCGGCCCAAAACTCAGCCAGCCCCTCCACCGCAAACCCCCTGTCCTCCAACGCCGCCTCCCTGGGAGCGTTGGCCAGCCCAGGTAACGCCGCAGCCACTCAGGTTGGGGGGGTCCAACGTCGTGTGTGGGGGGGTGGTGCCCAACGCCTGCCTCCACTCTCCACCGTTACCATTACCAGTGTTGTCGCTCCATCAGTCCGGCACATCACCGAAATCATCAACCAATCACCGTTGCCGAAACACCTCCATTGTTCCGATCTCCGTCGGTGTCCCAGACCTCCACCCCGCCATATTCCCATGGTGTGTGCATCCACCTTCATCTCCGCAGCGACACGGTTGTGTTGTTGTTGGTGCGCCGCCTTCCCTGCGTCCTCCTGTCTTTGAACACTTCTCCACCTCTCCATCATGTGGCCTCCGTCATCCCGTGAACCACGCACTGTATATGTGTGTGCATGTATGTGCGTTTCGTGCTTCAGCGTCTCTGTCAGGTTCGGGTTTGTGTACTTTTGTGTTTGCA
>JAVQJG010217611.1:0-20911 GCA_036024015.1 Craterocephalus amniculus
GGTGAGGAGCTCGGTCATCCGGGAGAGGCTCGAGGTTGAGCCGCTACTCCTCCGCATCGAGAGGAGCCAGATGAGGTGGTTTGGGCATCTGGTCAGGATGCCCCCTGGACGCCTCCCTCAGAAGGTGTTCTGGGCACGTCCCACCGGGAGGAGACCGCGGGGTAGGCCCAGGACCCACTGGAGGGATTATATCTCTCGGCTGGCCTGGGAACGCCTCGGGATCCCCCCGAGTTGGCTGATGTGGCCGTGGAGAGGGAAGTCTGGGCTTCCCTGCTTAGGCTGCTGCCCCCGCGACCCGACCCCGGATAAGCGGAAGAGGACGGTACGTTACGGTACTTTTAATGGACACGTTTTGTCCCATGTTATCGATATGTTAATTTGGTTAGGTGACAGAAATGAGGCTGACAGGCAGAGAGAGGAGCAGAGACAGGTGGAGAAGCAGTTGGAGAGGCAGGGTCATAGGTGAGATCTCAGTCTTTTGCTTGTTCAAGTTTTCTGTCCACTTGATTTTGCAAGTGAACATCAAGCAAAAGTGCAAAAAAGCACATCTTACAGGGACCTCTGAGATAAACTTTTATATCTCCACCAATGTCAGAATCAACCCTGCAACCTTGCTAACAAATCGTCAGTCCTTTTCTTCATCTGCCGCTATCTATCACTCATGGACAAGACCCCAAGATACTTGAACTCCTCCTCTTGACAGGGATTCAGCCTTGACCCAGAGGGAGCACTCCACCTTTTTTCATTTGAAAAAGGTAGATTTATATGAGCTGATTTTTCTTCCAGATACCTAAGATAAAAATCTAACCAAACAGAACAATACAGTCAAAGGAACTACATCATCCATATAAAGGCCACAAAACAAGATGGCTGAAGATGGGCAGCTATGCCTGAATTCAGCAAGCACATGCTGCAGAAGCTAATGATGTAGAATGAACACACAGAGCCCAGATCACCAGCTTTAGTCCTTTATACTCCCACAGTACCTCCTACAGAGAACATAAGCATTTTCCAGATCCACCCAAAAATATGTAGACTGGATGAAACTCCACTGACTGGTAGCATCTGTGCATAGGTAGATCTGGTCATTGTGACCCGGTTGATAACCACATGATAGTCAGTCAAATATTCTTTTCCAACACTCAAGAGAAATCTTTCACGAGGATCAGAAATGAGAATTTCAAGGAAATATACTCAAAATTTAAAGTTGATAATGACTGGTAGTAGCAGATCCTCCCCACTGCAATCACATTCTGTGTCAAGAAATTCAACATCTCCTTTTGTGTTCAAACATATATCTGAATTGTATTTACTGAATTCACAATATTACATGTAAAGTAACTATCTTTACACAGATTGCATCTTCGTGAAGATCTATAATCTTAATAATAAAAAAGAAACATAAAAAAGGGTACACAGCGTTAGCTAATTGATTGATCTGATTTCATTTAGTGGAAAAGTGGGATTCTTTTAATATCAGAACATAATAAAATTTATCATTAAAACATACATAGTTTGTATGGATAGGATTATTGTATTTTGTTGTTTGCTTTGTTTTGTTTTTTTTCTTCTAACCCAACAAAACAAATATCAAAACATTAAAAAAATGTCAAAGATGTTTGAGTATTTTCCTGTGCATCTACATCAGTGCTGGTGTCATGATAACCCTACATGGCAGTGATACAGCACCTACTCTGCACAATCTGATTCATCTGAAAGAGCAACAACAACAATGTACACACAGCTTCTTTGTTCTGTAACTCTGTACTTGAGAGGAGAGGACCAGGAAATCTTGGTAGATTGCTACTTGCCTGGACAGGATTCTCAGATTGACCTCTGACTGGACCAGACTAAGAACTCACTGATGGGAAACAGAACATGTACAACAAACCAAAGGGAAAAGAGTGCTGTTACAAGCTTTGGTGATATTACTTTTTCATGTTCTGCGGCTCTTTCAATTATAAGTAAGAGGAAAAGTCTGACGAGCTGAAAGAGACTAAAAGAGGAGAAGAAAAGGGCTTGGAGTTGCTTTGAATTTTTTTCCCTGCTTCTGTGTTAAATGAAGGGCACACACAGGTGAAGAGAAGAGATTCTAGGTATTATGAAGATGAACTTAATGACAGACAGCAGAGAAAATGAAGCAATTGATGCGCAACTTGTAAAAAGGTAGAAAGGAGTGGAATTAAATCCCTTCTCTTTCTCTCTCTCTCTGCTCTCTGATGGATTCATTTCTCCTTTTTATGAAAAAGGCATAATGACTTACGTAGCTCCTGGAAGAAAAACTTAACCATTATGGGTGTGTATCTGTATTTTTTTATTCATTGCTGCAGAAATCATGTCTTGGCATCTCAATACAACACCTTTTCAGTGCAGTAATTTATGTAACGAATCAGGTAAACAACACTAGACCTCCCACTCATAGGTACGCAGGGTTGGGAGAGGATGCAGAAACACACGTCCATAATGCAGATCCATGGCTCTTTTCAGTCTTTGGGAAAACTACGAGGTTGTTGGGCCGCATGTAGATCTGATTAATGTCCAGTTTAAGTAAACAAAATTCATAGATGTGACATGAAGTCTGCCAACATGCACTACAGCTTCCAGTGAGAGCTCACCTCTAAGATCAAAACATATCTTTGTGTGGGTTAGAAACTTGAAACTGTCCATTTGATCTTGTTTTTATCCCTCTCTAGAATTGCTTGAAAAAACAAAGTATATATATTTTCCACACTTGCTGAAATAGGAAGTAGGCATGGCACCACCTCTCTTGAATAAAATGGTCTTTATAAAGTCCAACATATTTCGAGCTAAGGAATTAACACAAAAATAATGTCACAGCCTGTGACTGTCTTATTCATACCTTACTGTATTTAAAGTTTGCTTACAATGCAGAACACAGAGAAACAAAATACATGTAAATATAAAAAGAATATACTACATAACTTTCCGACCTACTGTGGCCATCTAATACCATTTAGATAGGGTTTTGTGAGATAATACCCATTAAATTCAGAAGTCCATTTGGGTTACTTTATACGTTCAACTGAATTTTAAAAAAGGTGGTCAAATGTATTGAGCAATTATACCAATCAGTTCTTTACATGTTTCTTTTTTTTCCTCCTCCCGGGGGCTGCTTCCAAATAATGTACTGATGATATCAATAATATAAGATTTACAATTTACAGATTAACCTGTTTATACAAGAAAATTCCTACATGCAGCAACTCCATCTCTTTTGATCCCATTTACAGAGATATCAGGATAATAGTTTATTATTGGCTTTTTTCACATCAGAACACTCATTTAAGAGAAAAAGAGCCTGCACACTGACTCTTCAACTCTATAGGACAAGAGCAGCCTGAAGCAATGAGAGGCAGATTGGCCACTGATCTCCAGGGAGTAAAGGTGTTTGTCCTGAGTGTCCCCATTGTTGGAAATAACCCATCTGGTCAGTGTGTGTATGTGTGGGATGGTGTGTGTGTTAAGGTGCCAGGTACTAATGATGACGGATGGGGGTGCTGCCATCATCCTGGGGTGAAATGGGAGTCCAAATATCCAATACAACACTTTGCATATGAAAACAGGATACACAAAGGGCAAAAACGTTGACACAAAGGCACGAAACCATTTTAGTGCGTTTGAAAATATTTTGAGAATCTCACCAAGCATATATTATAAAAAAGAGAGACAGGGAATGCTGCGCAGAAAAGCAAACTGGCACCTTGTAGAAAAGAGAAGCAGAGAATGAATGTGAAAAAGAAGAGGACAAAAGCGCCTTGACAAAAAATACAAATTCACCTTTTCTCATCAAACCCAGCACCACAATCTTGAGACGCGGCTTCACCCACTCTAACCCTCCACGACTGCTGAAATGAGGCTTTACTCTGCCGGCAGTCGAGTTCATATGCAGGTGAGTAACTTGTTCACCCATGCCTTTCTGGCAGTCTGTGATTACAGCTTATGTTTTACTGCCCTCTGTGGGCAATAAGTGAATAAACTGATAAATCATAATCATGGAGCGACGGGGGCTGAACGATTTTATATCTAATTGGGTGTAACTGGATAAATCCTCATAAATTCCACCTGCTTACTTTGATTCGGTTATCACTGTAAAATGCTGTTCTCCACTGCAAGCTCATACAACACTGGTGTCTGACCCCTGGCCTTTACACACATGTACTTTTCCAAACCCCCTTAATCTTTTTTTACAATATTTACTGCAAATGTAGCAAGCTTTTTTCCATTTGCATTTTGCACAGTTTAGCCATTATCATTTTATTTTCTTGCTTATTGATGATTATTATCTCACTAAGTTTTGCACAAAGTGGTGAGCTATGATTTTGTTGGCACCAAATTAAAGATCTATTTCAATTTAACTGAAGGGGGAGAAGATAGGATGATGGGTTTCACAGCTCAGGGGATGAAGCTGTGTTTCAGTTTGTTCTTGTTGATTCTGATATTCCTGTATCTCTCTCCAAAGGAAAGAGGCACAAACAGTTGGTGTCCTGGATGGGTGGAGTCTGCAGCTGTATGACTGGCCCTCCTCTGGAGTAATGATACTATTTTAATCCCTAGTGGGAAATATCAACTCCTGCATTTATCCCATCTCTGGAGGAACAATTAGAACCAATGAACACAGAACATCTCCAGAGAGCAGTGGGCAGATGCTTACAGAAAAGCACCTGGGGAGAAATGTTTGGGGGACCTGGCTCAGGGGCCAAAAGTGGTTCATCCAAGTCCTGGGATCGAAGCGTGTCAAAGTAACAGTAACAGCAACATTACCACTAGGCCAAAGCGGATGGTTACATAGTGGATAGCATTTCACCATCCGGACAAAGTCTTTCCTGTCCTGGCTTTCTATGGTTCTGTAGAAGTTTGAGGTTGTGGGGACAGTCCAGTCCTTTTGAGGTTCCTCGGGAAGAAGAGCCTTTGTTGGGCCTCATTCACTGGGTGTGAGGTATGTGTGCACAAAGTGAGGTCAGATGTGAAGTGGATGCCCAGGAACTAGATGTTGTCCACTTGCTCACCTCCTGCTCACCTCCTCCCATGGATGAGGACAGGGCTGTGCTCCATCCTCCTTGGTCTTGCTGGTGTTCGGGACAAGGTTGTTATCTGAGCAGCATTCTGTCCGGTGCTGGATCTCCTCTCTGTAGAGTCTCATCATTGTCTGATATGAGAGCCACCACAATGGTGTCATCTGCAGACTTCACCACCATTTTTGTGGAATGAACAGCAGAGCGGTCATGTGTGAACAGGGTGAAAAGTGTCGGACTGAGCACTCATCCCTGCGGTGTGCCTGTGCTTAGGATCAGTGGGGATGATGTGCAGTCCACAATTCTCACCACTTGTAGCCTGTTGGTGAGAAAGTCTCTGATCCAGAAGCATAGAGGGGTGGGCAGTCCAAGGTTGCGGAGTTTCAGAGTCAGCTTGTCTGGGTTCACAATATGGAAAACTGAAGTCCTCAAATAACATCCTGACGTAGGTGTTAGCATGCTCCAGGTGAGTCAGCGTGTGCAGTACTATTGAGGCTGCGTCCTCTGTCCATCGATTCTCCCTGTAGGCGAACTGATGTCTGTCCAGAGTAGCAGGGATGACGTCTTTGATGTGACTCAAGATGAACCTCTGAAAGCACTTCATGATTACAGGTTTCAGAGCAATGCTGGCAGCACCCGACCGGACACCTTATCTGGTCCTGCTGCTCTGCTGGTGTTGATCCTCCTCAGGATGGAGCTCATATGGTGCTGCTGCAGGACAAGAGGCTGCTTTCTGACACAGTGGGAGATGAACAGTCCCTCTGCTGCCAGGTGTGTCCAAGTGTGCAAAGAAAATGTTTAGGGTGTTGGGCAGAGTAGGGTACATTGATCAAAGTACCTAACAATAATTTCATTTGTGTTTTTTATTTGTATTTATGTCTGATAAATGAAGGTTCAAGCCAGCTGATGGAATACAAAAGTTCAGTTTTTGTTTCTTTTTTTAGGAAACTTCCAGACTTTCTTGATTTTTTTTTCTAGAAATAGAAAGTCTTCAAAGCTGAAGGTTGGAGTCAGTGACAGCCAGGAGACCCATGACTGTCACAGTTCCCCAACACTAGAAATGTCTAGTTTAGATTTTTTACCCTGTGATTCGTATCAAGAATATGCTAATAACCAGTGACTAAACTGTTTCTGTGTTTTTCAATTTTGAGAACAAAAGACAGAAATCAAGGTGTTATTTTGCTTGGAATGCTTAAAAAGCCACCACATTTAGTTTTACATTTGGAAATCATTCATAATAATAGAAATTCTTGCCTGCCACTGTCATTGTAAGCTGTGGCACTGTTCAAATGAACCCTACCTTCTGTGACAAGTCAGTTCCTGTATGAACAGCTGAACCACCTGTATACCACCCACACAGAAGTGCATTGTAATCCCCAGCCTCCACGGTCATCAATAAAAAGAAAAACTGTAAAAAGTGTCAAATACAATGCCCTGGCTGCAGTATCAAAGCAGTATTTCACTTTGGTGGAACAGCTTTCTCTATTCAGCATTCATCCTAACAAGAGCTCATGAGCAATGGACCTCTGAGATTAGCCGCCCTGCAGGATCTAATCTAACCGGTCTCTTGGCACCATACCTGGGCTTTAAAATGTGAATATATGAAAATAATATTCCAGGCATGTTTATGTTGAATCAAATATCATAATCTCAGATTTACAGATGAAGTGAAATGAAATGAAATGAAAAATGCTTGGAAGAAGGTTTTAGCTGCCGAGACGTAAAACAATATCCTTAAACTATGTATCAGATTAAATGACTCCTACAGTAGGCGACTGTGTTCATTTCAGGCTTGAAGTGGAATAATTCTGTGTGCCATTAACCTTTTGAATTAAATCATTGAGAATAAACTCAACATAGTACGAGACTTTTCTTCAACACAACTAATAGATTCTTAATATTTTTTTCATGTTACTGTAACCATACCGAAAGTTTAGCAGCAGTAAAAATCAGGTAACGGCCACAGTTGGTGAAAATGCTTCTTTCTGGGAGAATATTTGGAACCAAACAGACAACGATAGAAATCACCTTGATCAACCTGAGACACCATTTCATTAAATAATAGATATCAAAAATCTTCTTATAGACACTTACAACTGAACGGCATGAGTTTCAGATTGACCACTTTTTCCAAAATATTTTTACTAAGATGTGCTTTATCTGTTCGTTGCTATGGCAATGTTGACAATCCTGTACTGGCGTTCAGTTTCCTGTTTCTTAACAGGCTACTTGTTCAAGGACCGGCAGCATCTTCCGGAGAGGAGCCTGAGTCAAAATACCCCATCTGCCTTTTTTTTAAAACAGAAAATATCTTACTTTCATGAACAGAAGAAGAAGACAAGACAAGACAAGACAAGACAAGACAAGAGAAAGACAACTGCATTAACAAACATTAATGAAAATAATTAACTCATTCAGATTTATCCATTTCCCAGTTCAGCCTCATTAAGCTGGCACTAAATGAAATGTGAAGTTCAGTCAAATGCCACAGTATATCAGAGATCTAGGAGAGAACCTGATTCCTCTCATATCTCTCTGCTTTTTCTCCCTCCAGACTTTTAGACAGGACCCGTCCATTTTTCAATCTTATCAACTGAGATAGTATACTCTGCAAATGAGCGGGCCGACCTTTTCAGAGAAATGTATGTACGGTATATATAAAATATATAAACTCCTAATGACTTAGATTCTTCAGCTGTACATAGCCTATATATTATTGTACCACAGCTGATGCCAAGCTGAGAAGAAAATAGTTTATTTATGTTAAGCAAACATAAGTGTGTATAATTATATTCTATTCAGAAATAAACAAGCAGTTTATTTTACCTGAAATGAGAATAAAAAGGTCACCATTTTCACTAACATCATGAAGGCTGAAACTAATGGTTCTGCTTTGAACAAAAGTGATATCTATGCACAACATAAAAATTGTGTTTCTGCACTTGAATGTGGGTGCCAGTATAACAGACTATTATATATTTTGACTGCAATAAAACTTAAAATAAAAATAGAGAAAAAAATCAAGACAGAAGACTCCACTTTG
The DNA here is from genome assembly GCA_036024015.1 of Craterocephalus amniculus. Lineage (NCBI taxonomy): Eukaryota > Metazoa > Chordata > Actinopteri > Atheriniformes > Atherinidae > Craterocephalus > Craterocephalus amniculus. The sequence continues at coordinate 8,077 of JAVQJG010217611.1, forward strand.
ACAATTTAATAAAAATGAGTGGAAAAATAGATCTTGTGTATATATAGCCTAAGCATTTTCTTGTTATTTCATCATCTGTTGTTTCAAATATTATCGGAAACTGAACACCTCATGTTTTCAAGGCAGCACAGAAATAAAAAGTGGCACAATTTCTTGATCTTGATGGTGAAGCAGTTGGAATCACAATTCAGCCACTGTATGGACATTCAGAAAGAGACATTTGATAAGTTTTTGTAAAGGGACTCACCTTTGCACCTGTACCAGTAAAACTGTTGTAAGTCTATATCAACTACTTGCATCAGGTTTTTTGTCCATCTGTAAACCTGTGCAACATGTAAGTGTCAAATGATGTTGGAATTATTTCACTGCTCATTACCAAAAACCATAAATTTAGGGGAAATGGATAGAATAGATCCAAATGTTTTTGCTTTCCTCAGTAACAGCCAGTTGTCTTTTTTTTCCTGTCTAATGTCTTATCATTCAAAGAGTGTCCCGACTACTTTGAAGTTATGTCCGCAGACAACCACTTAATTCTGCCTCTCCGCACTTTTGAACTCGGGGAGATCATGGGACGGGGGAAGTGCTTGGGTTTAAAGTAAGGGGCATGTCAGATGGATGAACAGAGGGAAGGAGACAGACAGAAGCAAAGGTTGAACTGTCAAAGGGAGAGCAAGAGAAGTTGAGATGAAAAGAAAGAGAGCCATGGACAGATGCACCGCTGATAGCCCTAAATCACAGCGTGCCTCTGCGCCTCCACCAGTGTGTTGACACAACCTCAGCCAACACTCAAGGACACTGTGGACTTCCTCTGGTCATTAACGGATGAAAAACGACTTAATTGAGAAGCAGACCAGCAGGCGTGTGCATTATTTTAAGTGAATATTGTAATACAGTTTGAAGAATAATTACTAATAGCTCTCTTTGTTGGCATGTAAAACAGATGAGCAAGGGTGCGCTGTGGATGTTTTTTGTTTTGTATGTTTTTTTTTAAAGTGGAGCAGCATTCATTAGCTATGGAAATAGGTTTTGGGGTAGCAGAATGAGGTAAGGTGGGGGTTTGGTGGTGCATTATATCTCCCTAACACTAATGAACTTCTCCTCGTGGCAGAGTAAGTGTACTCAGACACATTCTCACACTGATTAATGAAAGCACACATGCATGCACAAATGAGTGTTTCACACTCTGATGGATGCACAAATCAAACGTCAACAAGGTTGTCCATGAGTGTGAGTGTGTATTTCTTCTCACCAATGGTGGATTATAGGCTGGCCCCAGGGTTGTGTCCCGAGGAGGGGGCTGTTTTCTGCAGAACACACCTGGGGCAACCTCCTCATAGCCAAAGGCCTGGCCCAGGAAGAAATTGATGTGTCTTGACGAACTAGCTGGAGACTTTTAGCCTGCAGCCAGAGAGGAAAGGTGGGAGAAAGGCAGGGAGAGGCAGATGAAACGTCAGGATTTCTGATGGCAAAAATGCCCTGGCTTACAAAGGAGTTGAGCAATGCCTGAGGCCAGTTTATCGTGGAACTGAGAGAGGCCCTGAGAAGGAAAGAGATGGAGGAGGAAGCAGAACAGGAGAAAGAAAATAATGAAGAAGATAGAGGAGAGAAAGAAGAAAGCAGAAGTGTCAAAGTGTAAAAGGGAGCATCAACAAAGACTTTGGTGAAGAAGTTAAGGACCATTCTACTCACTTTTTACAGCTGGGAATTACATGCCAAGACGTGCTTTTCAAATAGCCTTCAGCAATAGAAGTGGAGCGACTTTTTCATGTTGAGTCATCTTGCAATGTAAATAAATAATTGTCCTTGTCTCCACAATGTAAAAGCAAAGTGAATGTGGAGGTGCTGAAAAGAAAGAGCGTCACTCCGAAGCTAAAAAAAACTAGTCGCTATTGCTAACTAAACTAGCCGGACGTGATATCGGGTATAGCTCCCAGGGACTATACCAGATTTCACGTTCGGCTAGTTTTGGCGTGACGCTCTTTCTCTGCCAGGTTAATTTTCGGAACGCCCAGAGTCCGATCAGCCAATGATAGCGTTCCCATAGTGATCTGGTATTAAGTTAGGAAAGTTAAACCCCTTAGCCGAGAAAAAGCGTCACACAAAAGAAAAAACTAGCCGCTATCGCTAACTAAGCTAGCCGGCCGTGAAATCGAGTATAGTCCCTATAAAGACTTAAAATGCATAACCAAAATGGTGGAAAAACAAGGGGGAAATCAGAAGTGACTGAAATAATAATCAGCTGGAATAAATGGGATTTAAATCTGAAGACAAAAATCACTAAAACAGAACAAAACATTACCTGATTGGTGCAGGTTCAGTGGAATCTCTAAAAAGTGACTGAAAAAATAACAGATTAGACCTTTTTATTTTGTTTTGAAATGATTTCATAATTTTTTTTACCCTCCATCTGATCTGCAAAACAAAAAAAGAAAAAACTAATAAAAATGCAATTAATGTATTTGTTTATGTCAGATGTGTTTTATGAAATCAGAATATGATGGGAAATATGTTTGCGTCAACTCTGGGATTTCTTCATTTATTGCAGAACATGTGGGCATCAATTCCACAGCAAAGGGGCTTCTGAGCTTACACCAAGCAGTATTCTACTGTGTATCTGTCAAGTTAAATAATAAAAAAGTTTCTTTAGATTAAATCCCAGAGAGAAATTATAATATCAAATTAAGATTTTTAGTAGGAAATCTAAAGAGAACTTTGATGCATAAGATGAAGTAGAAAGAGCAAACCCATAACAGTTTACTGTATCATTCATTTACTTGGCCGTTATATTTTCATCCATATGTCTGCTATTCTCTCTGCCAAGCTTCTCAGGATGGCCTACATTAGCTGTCATGGTCCTGAGCATATTTCCTGAGGCAAGCAGCACATTTTAGGCCCTGGGGCCAGGAGCATCTGATGTGACCTCCTCAAAATGCTTCAAGTGCTTCTAAATTATATACACATAAAATTGCAAACTTAAAAATTAAACCATTTCAAGAGAAGTAGAGAGGTTTTCTGGAGTTCAGCTATTTAAACCTCAATTAGTTGATTTCTTTAAACCTTTATTTAACAGATACAACTACAGAAGATATGGTTTAATTGTGATCACTGGCTAATTTCAATGAAATTATAAAAAAAAATATACCAGCAAGCATGGTAATGGTAATCGTGCTTAACTCATGGTTATTTAATGCATTAAGAAATGTAGGATCTATCAAGAATTCCTGTTACTCATCATGAACTAAGGATTATCTCTACATAGATTCATGTGATTACGTCACACTTACTAGATCATCATCTGATGAACATTAATTCACTGTTAATTAATATTTTCATCAATATGTCGACAGTTTGCCAGTTTAGTTTCATGGCATTCATTTTTTATGCAGGATGCACTCTAAAAAGTTCATCTTGGTATAGCTGTGGCAACTGAATAGTATCAGTGGTTCAATTCCTAGCTTGCTTCATCCACATGTTGAAGTGTTCTCAGGCAAGATACCGAATCCCACATGTTCCCGAATGTGTTAATAATAAGTGCATCCAATAAAAAGTATGGACAACAGCTGCTCTGAAAGAGCGAATCTCCCTTCAGAAGCAAATCTTTCTTTTCTTATCTAATCACAAAAAACACAGCAGGTCTAACCAATGAAGTGAAAAATGCAGCCTCAGTATACAGATGTTCATCATTACTGAACCATTATGTTTCTACCGACAGGCTCCTAAAAGTAGTCACATGGTGATACTCATGTCGTAATGATTAATGATGTATTGACGACATATAAATCTCTACTCATTAAGATTTTATCATTACTTGATGATTGATTTACCTCAATTAAAGTTACATCAAATTCAAGTTAAATCAAGTAACTACAAATTCATGTTTGAGTTACAGTTACGTAACTGTTTAATAAATTGTACCCGATAAGAGTCAAAACCAACAAATCAGAAAATCAAAATAATACAAATTTTTGAGGTCCCAGTGGGATAACTACACAATGAGAGAAAATGTCTCACCTTGACTTGAGCATAAATCTCTCCAAAATTTCACGTCCTCATTAATGGTACCTTTCACACTTATCCAAGTCCCCCATGGTCACTAAGGCACCTCATCCCATCACAGAAGCAAGATCTTTCAATCTTCAGTGAGAACAGCTTGCATGGTCTTCCTCATCTTTGGTGCCCAGTATTAGAAAAGTCCATTTTTCCCAAAGGCATGGTCAGGAAGATTGTTGTTTTTTCTTTTTTTATCACAAAAGCAGCTGAAACCTGGATTCATATCTCCACTGTCTCTGTCCGTCTGAGATGAGCTCATGGCCAGAGAGTAGAACATTTTAGGGTTGAGTGGAAATAGTTTTCCAAGGAACTCCCAATGGGAAATATGCAAGGCCTTCTGAGATAAGGACATCGGCTGCAGGTCAGCATATGTTGCCCTAAAACCTGTACATGCTGTTCAGGAACGATGGTGGCTTTCCAGATGGGCCAGTTAATAAGGCTCGACTGCACCCCAATATAGCCTAATCAGAAATGCGAGTTTTTTAAAATTCCAACACCAACAACAAGCTGAATGGTTTTAGTCTAGGGGAAATGCTGCCCGCTTATTTTGAAAAGAAATTTCAAAATTTGGTTCTCCTGTCAATGAAGCACTTTGGCTATGTCTAAATATCAGCAGTTGAAGTTTAAGTTGAATCTATCTAGTATGTAAAACAGAGACAGAAATGAGAGAAGCTGTTTATTATTAAATGTCCGTCATCCATTATTTGTTCTCATATATATTTCACGGATACTTTTGATGTTTTTCAAGGAATACATACAGTCCAATTCCACCATCTAGTGGTTGAATAAATGTTTCACTAAAATAGATGATTGACCTTTTTTTATTTTATTATGAAGTGGACCACTTAGATATTGTTCAAACATATTTCATCATGTCCTATCCTGAGACCTAAATGTGCCACTCCTATCATTATTTGTCATCTTGTCAAACTGCCTAACTTTATTACCCCTATCTAGGATACAGATATAACATTACATGTTGTTTTTATTTGATTTATAAATGGAATAACTGATTAATGAAAGCTGTGGTCATTTCTTAACAACTTCTGCAAAATCTTTTTTATTCAGGCTCATAGTTTATGCCATTGGGTAGCTCATAATTCTGTATACCCCTGTCAAATTCTTTCTAATGCACAGGATTCCGGCACAGATCCACGCTGGCTTAATGTCTGAATAAATTGAATAGACTCTTTCCATCCGATGGAAATCAAACGGAAAGGGGGCCTCTCATTCACCAGTAGAGGGCAACAGCAAGCCTTAGATGAGTCTTGCCTGCTTCAAATTCACACGAGGGCGAGTGCAACATTTAAAAATATAGGAAATGTCCATGAATCAAAGATAACTCGTTTTTTAAAAGGAAATTAGCCACCATAATGAAGTAGTGTTTTAACAGTATTCAGTGATACTAGTATTTGAGTTTATAGTATTGAGTTATAGTTTAGTATTTATAGAATTATATTATGGGTGTAAAATATAAATCATTGAAAACGTCAAATGGTATAGATGATTGCATCATTTAGATTTTTTGTCTTTAGAATACATAATCGTCTTTGGCAATGATTATCAGCTAGTAGGGCTAATTTTGCTTTTCACTATCATTCCTATATTTTATCCAAGAATGGTTACAGGCAGAACAGGGCGTGTAGTTTAAGATTTACGAGGTGTCCTTAAATGCAACACAGGTTATCACCACCATCAGCCTGTCTGTCATCTTCCTCGCAAGGTGTCACTGTGGGCAGCTAGCTACCCGTTTTGCTTTGAATTTTATTTATTATTATTGATAAATACTTATTTTGGACACCTCTTAGCTTGTGTTGCCATGAAAGGAATCCGGTTTTTCGTGATTTTCCTGGTGCTTTCCGCGTCTTTGTTGTGCACATCCAAAGCGGCCAGGAGCAGGACCAGCAACCAGAACAGCTTCCGACGGGCAGCTAACGGCATCTACCAAACTCTCAGCAGTGTTTTTGGAGAAGAAAACATTAGAGGGTTGTACAAGGTCAGTTGTCGGGGTTTTCAATAGCAAGACAGGCTGCTCTTGTATTATGCCGACAGTTTGTGGTCTCAGCAGGGCGAAACTGGAGGGAAGGGCGCTGGGGCCTGGTGAACAATCTTATGGATGCCATTTTGAAATATTAGCATTTATCCTATGGCTTATCTGCCTAAAGAAAAGCCCAACCCATAAGTATTGTTTCAGATCGAAAGCATGTGATATGTTATTTTGTCATAATAATTCGGCATTATGTGGCGTAACCTACTGCGTCGATCAGAAGTTTGAATGAACTAATCAAATGACACATAATCCTATAGCTCCTATTATGTACAGTCCTCTCTCTTCTGGAAAACTTGGAATCCCGATCAGTACAAAACTGCTTTTACAAAGGAAATACTGGATCCAATTGATCTCACTGCATTTCTTGCATTTTGAAACTGCTGCTTTATTTCCTGTAATTTGACCGCCAAACCAGACATGTGGTATGTGTTAAGCTCTTTGTGTTAATAATCTTTAATCTAAACTACTACTACTACTACAAAAAAAATATCAGAATGTCCGCTTTTACATGTGTAGACTTTGGTGTGTTGTATAATAAAAAGCTTATTGTCTCAGTCACTTCCCTGATATGCAAATTGTGAGCAGAGATGCAGGAAGTATTCCGGTTTTATTACCATGTAGAAAATGTGGCATAAGTAAAAATGTGTACATGGTATCAGGAAATTGTGCTTTTGCATCGTAAAAGCTACTTATTGCAGAAAAGATTCCCCTAAACCTCACAGTGAAACTACGGAACGTAAGTTTAGAATTAGTCATACATTTCTGCAATCACAGTGTAATACTTGTTTTGTTTTAATGGACTGTTTTATATAGTAGGAACTGGCCTTTTCCATTCAGAATTATACTGTTTTGTTTTTTCTTCATTACTTCGTCTGGCGTCTTTCATAAATAGTTACAATAAATTATCTTAAAATTAATTTTGATTAAGCAGCTTCTCTCAGATATAGACTACCCATATAAACAGTTGTAGATTTAGGTCAATATTACGTAATGTTTTGTCATGTTGGAAATGCACCTTTATTTGTAACACAGCTGGCTACCAGCAAGCAAAGATGGTGGAGAGGTGGTAGCTTCAATGGCAAAAGTCTGATCTCATAAAATGTTATCTTGATATACTTAGAAGGGAACTGCCATTGTCTGTGGCAGGTCAGGAAAATGTAACATCTATGTCAGGGCAAGGTCTTTAAGGTGTCGAAGGAGACCAGTTAGATTTTGAAATCAATATGACATCTAAGAGGAAGCCAGGGAAGGGAAGTGAGCACTGCGGTGATGTGATCATACTTGGGACTTTGTACTAGTAATGGGTTTTGCTGCAGCATTTTGAATTAAGTTAAGTGGAAGAAACCTGACTGATGATCCCAAAGTACAATTACTGGTCAAGGTTAAAAAAAAAAAAAAAGAAGCATTAAGTCAACAGTTGAATTCTTTCCTTTTTTTTTTTTCTTTCAGGATTTGAGACATTTTAAACTGGAAAAAAACATATTAATGGCCAGCTGGCCAGGAAGTAACATAAAAATGAACAAATAAAAGGAGACTAAGGACTGAGCCCTGTGGTACACTAAAACTGAGCAAAGTCACTGAAGAGGTTTTTATTCAAAGTGAACTAAAAAGTTATTTTAGAGAGATATCAGCATGACAAGCTGCTAGCTGAGTTCTTAATCCCAACCTAGGACTCCTAAAAATGGAGGAGGATGGGAGAAGTGTTCCTTTTACTAAATGAATGCAATATTTAAATGAAGTTTTTAACTTTTATTCTAAATATTGCCCCATTGGACCATTGGAAAATTTTTTTATCATACACTTATATAAAAATCTTTGGTTTGTCCATTTCAGAATGAAAATCAGAACTAGCTGTTAGAAGCAGTTTCTTTGTTTATAGCTTCACTTTCCCCTTGTCAGCTCAGAAGCTCACCATTTATCAAAACTTTATATTTTTTGCTGAACATCTGGTTGTCTGCAGAATACAAAATCAACTTTATTATACCACTTGGGGAAATTTGACTCAAGGGCCTTCTCCTCAGCTGCAGCCATGAAGTGATGAACAACAATCAAATTCACACATTCATTCACTATCAAACATAAAAGCATACTGATGAATAGCAAACAAAAAAAAATAGTGAAGTATATTCACAGATTATGTACAATGATATGTAATAAAAATATATAACAGCAGTAAGCGTATGAAGCAACAGTGACACGATGCACCCAGACCCGTATGTGATCTATCAGTCAGTGTATGGTAGACCTATACCTGTTGAGAAGCTTTTGTTGCACTCACAGTCCCAATTTATTTCCAGCTCAAGTACGGTAACTATTTTTCACTGAGACGCTGTCTGCAGAGTTCATCAGAGCAAATGAGACGTGCAACACAACAGGATACGAGAGCACAGCGAAATATCCTGTAGAGACTCTCACATTTTAAGGGGTAGTTTACTTTGTATGTGGTCCTGTGGGATTAACGTGCATGGCCGACATTATTCTCTTGGTTATTTCATGTAACAATGAGACTTGGACTATGCCCATGACTCTTTATTCGCTTCTCCTTGTAGTTTTTCTCTAAAGCAACGGAGCGGTTTGTCCATGGAGTGGACGCTTTTCTCGACACCATCTGGAAGATCTGGTCAGATCTGCTGGATGTGATGGGCATTGACTGTAAGCCTCTAAATGTGAAGACACAAAAATAGAAATGCCTGAAATATACATGAATGTTGTTTTAATTTCTCCTTCTTCTCCTTCTCTGTCTGTAGCTTCAAACCTCAGCCACTATTTCAGCCCCACATCTCTCACCAACTCCCCAGCACGTGCCCTGCTCCTGGTTGCTGCTGTGCTCTTGGCTTACTGGTTCCTTTCCATGTTCCTGGGGGGATTCTTTTACCTGCTGCACGCCGTCTTTGGACGCTTCTTCTGGCTCGCACGTGTCACGCTCTTCGCCTTGTCTTGCCTCTACATCCTGCAGAAGTTTGAGGGCGACCCTGAGCGTGCGGTGCTGCCGCTGTGCTTCATCATGGCCGTGTACTTCATGACGGGGCCCGTCGGAGCGTACTGGCGCCGGGGAGGCGGTGCTGGTTCGCTGGAAGAAAAGATCGACCACCTGGACACCCAGATCAGGTTGCTGAACATCAGGCTGAGCCGTGTCATAGACAGCCTGGAACACAGCGGGGATCAGTAGACCAACTGTAAGCGGCCAGGATGAGCTTTGAGGGGAGGGTCGGTGTAATTGTTAAAGGTGTACAATCTTACACACTTCGGCAGAAACACAACTACTGAGTATTTACAACTCTACTGTGGGGAGAAAACTAGATTTAAACATAGTGTTTTAAAAGCTAGAGTCAGTTTTGGTTATAAGATGATTAAAAAAAATAAATCCTCAGAGGCATGGACAGTTGACTTGGAGCTCACAAATTAACCAAACATTATATCTTTCATTTTTGCCTCAATGATTTGGAAGGTTTTTCTACATGTGCAAGAAAGTTATAAGATATTTTAGGCATCTGGCCTAATTCTACACCTCAGCTACTTTTCAGAGGCCTCCTAATTGATGCATTTTTTGGTGTCTGCTGAAGTACCAACAACACTTCTGGTGAATAAATAAGCATATTTTATGTATGTTTATCCTCGAAAATAACCAGGTGCTCTAGACTTGGTTTGGTTCACTAAAAGATGTCCTCCTTTCGAGACTTTTGGGGGTAAATAAGGAAGGGATGGGGTATGAAAACAGGCTGGGACTGGTACATTGTTATTTCTAATAGGTAAAAGCCTAAATATGTTAGATTTATGTCCATAGTAAGATTTTATTTATTCTGTTTCCATCCAAACTGTAAAAGCACATTTATGTAGTTTATTTCACTGAGTTGCCATTTCATAGTGAGAAGAGTTTAACATCAGGATCTCTTTTTCTTGTGTGAATGTGTGTGGATGCCAGAGCAAATTCCTCTCAGAGACCTACCGGTACTCAAACGTGTGTGTGGGGGCCCAGTTAATGAAATGGAAAAGCACTGTATTAGAAGTCACCATCTGACTTAGAGGAAAATGCAGACAGCCAACAATATCTCAGGGACTCATCCAACACATACCTTAGATATCAAGTGTGTTAAAATCATGTACTGGTCTCTTCACAGTTTGGACGTGAGCTCCGTTTTCTCACAATGCTCGTCATTTAACATTGCTTGGCAGTTGCAAAGTTTGATCTGTGTCTAATATTTACACCAAATCCAGATTTCAGTCATCTTTCCCATACAGTGAATTTCTTGTAGGGATCTGATCTTCTCTTATCTTGATCGGGCAATAGGATCTGTAAAAGAAGTGGACCTGTTTGTCCTCAATAGATTTGTCAAGTTTATCATTGTGGTAAAAATTTGTCTTGATATGAATCAGTTATTTGGCTATAACAGAGATCAGCTTTTCAATTTCATTACAGATTAAATGAGGGCCAGTGCCTTTGATTCTGTGGACAGGAAACTAATATACACCACTCTCTGTTTTAGGTCTCTTATGAAACTTGTGCATCTCTTATTTAAGTTACTAGGTGTTAATCTCCTGCCAGTATTTTTGAATAGCACTTAAGAACAAGTGTATAAGTCATGCAGTATAAAATTGTTCAAGAATAATGTAGGCATCCTCATTACTGTCTTTTATATGTTTCTTATTTCTGCTGTTTTAATGTTATGCACTGTCTCAACATAATGGCCTTTTTCAATACTTTTTTTGTTCATTTATCTGTCACACATCTCCAACTAGTCAAATACCCTACCCCCCCTCCACTCTTTTACCATGTGTAAACTGATCCTAGTGTCACCCAGGTCCAATAAAACTGACTGATTGCAGGTTTGTTTTTCAGTACTAAGGTAAAAGAATGCGTCCACATTTCCAACAAGCTCCCCATACATTAAATGTATTGCAGCACTGTTATCATACCAGGCCCAGCTGCATGACTCTGGCTGTTTCCCCACATAGTCTGAAGACTCAGTTTCATGCTTTTTTTTGTTTATGCATTTTCAATTATGTTAATTTCTTGTATTAAAATTGTTTTTCTTTTCAGTTTGATCTTGAAATGAGTGTTCTTGAAATTTTCTCAAAAGAGACAAATTATTTAATTCATATTGTCTTAATATGTATCAATGGGTTGATTTATTGTATTTCAAAAACTCACCCTGCTAACCAGCCCAGCTAGCTCTCGTATCTGATGTAATGTGGGATTATGTTGCATGTTGCTTTTATGCCTTTTTTAGTTTGTTTTTTTCAATTCAAAGTATTCATGTTTTGACTGCCTAGGTAGAGAACACCTTTCCAAATGTAGTTTGTGGTGTGGTGAATTAGCCAGAAAGTGATTAACATTTTTAGATATTATTGTACAAGTTGTGTTTTTCTGCATCTTTTGACATGCACTGTTTCCTGAACTTTGAAGACTAAACTGTAATGCTCACAAGGCTGTTCAACATCACGGGACTGAGGTAGATATAAGGCCAGTCCTTTATCATTCCATAATTACGGTTTGTGAAGGCTCTTAATGTGAAAGTACATTTTTAATATAAAAGTAAACAAATCATTTTCTTTTCTCAGCGGGGCAGCTGATGTGAGAAATGGCTTGATCCTGGTGTCTTGTAATGTATCAATGACCTACAGATAAGACTGGCTGTAATGTGTTTAATGATGACATGACATGACAATGGTTGTGTTGTTGGAGGGAGGTGTAACTCATCTTACAGTGGATCGTTGTAGTATTGTGTTGAAGATCCAACATGTGCATATGAATCTGTACTCTGGCTCGTTTGAGATTTTCAAGAATTTTGATAAGATCTTGTAATTTAGACATTATGAAAACAGAAGGATCCAAGAGGGAGGCTTCCTTTGACATACAGAAGAAACAAATTTTCAAGTTGCCACTGTGTGTAGATCTCCACATGTATCACTTAGAAGCTGAAAGATGCTACCTGTTGGTACCTCTCAGCATAAGGTTGAATGCTACACCCCACATATATATTCTTTCTGAAGCGTCTCATGAATGACCTGTAATTCCACTGTTTAATGTACTGTATTCTTTTTCTATTTTTCCAAGAAGCCTGCTTTTTATACTATGTGGTGCCAATTATGTCTGTTTTCTGTTTTTAAATGAAGGCAAATCTGTGTAACTTATGTTTTCTTTTGATTTTTTTCAGTAGGTGCAGTAGGTGATTTTTGTTTTAATTCTCACCTACTTTTTTCCCCCTTTAAATCTAAATGGTTCTGTACTTGAACTGTGGGGCAAAACCCAAACTGTTCTGCCTGCTGTTGTGTTGTGTCTTTATGAAAGCCTGTTATTGGGAAAAATGGCCCTTTTTCTGTGTCTGAGTGAAAATGAGGTCCAGATTTGAATAAACACTGCCGTATGGCTGAATGTTTATTTTCTGATTCATTCATCTCGCAGCATGTCTTCCTTCATAGTGCAGGTTTTATGAAACAAGATTAATTAAAAAATATATGCATATGTAGGCTATGCTCCTGTCAATGAACAGTAATAATTCAGTAATCTGTAATCTACTACTGGATTTAATTGAATTACATATTAAACATTTTCTGTCATCAACAATTTTAACTGTTTATGCATTTTATTTTAAATTGATCGTTTTCTTCCATGATTATTCTTAGTTCTTAGTTGCACACATGAATCATGCGCGATTTCAATTGGGCGATTGGTTGTGGTAAATGGTAAATGGACTGTACTTGTATAGCGCTTTTCTAGTCACAGACCACTCAAAG